>JAGDQP010007081.1:19399-67018 GCA_022664845.1 Lepisma saccharinum
TATATATATATGGTCGAAAGATGTCTCGTCGTCGAATGTGGCAGCCCTGCCAGCAGGTTTCCACTTTTGATTGCTGAAGAATTGTGGCATATCGCGAGTGTGGTTTATCCTTCCACGACATTGGTGCCCGCGATATTGGACGGTCCGCGTCCACAGTGTAGTGCATATGTTCTCAATGACCCCACGAAGGCATTACGTAACGACAGGCCGGATCCCAATGACCGCGCCGTACCAAGGACCACGGGATCAGACGGCGTGTGTGTATGGCTCCGGCGAATCAAACAGCCATATTACGAACACTGGCGCACGCACTAGTGGATATTGCACGGCGCCCATTGTTGCGGCTTCCGCTGGCATGACATTTCAAAACATTACCGTTGATCTGCTGTATTTGATAATAAACATCCTAATTACATTATTCAAAACTATTCAGCAAATTACATTAATTTTAGTAGACACTAATTATGAAAACAATAAGCAAAATAAAATATCGTCTTCGAAATGCCAATTTAATTTTCTTTCAAATTTGTAAAATATTTTATTCACTGGATTAGATGCATTTGGGGGAATAATATACACCAACCTCATTTGTAAAACTCCAACTTACCTTAGAAAGTAGGAGGAATCCAGCTCGTATTTTGGAAATTGGAACCATTATTATACTACTCAGAAATTGATTCTTTGTCCATGCAATGCGGCCTGATATAAGTTTACTTAAAGAAATGAAATTCTAAAATAGTATAATTTACCAAAATCAAGAAACCAGTTATATTGTTTAGGAGAGAACAATGTGGATTTAGATCGAGCAAGAACAAGAAAGCTCCGTTAATTTTTCCT
Source organism: Lepisma saccharinum (assembly GCA_022664845.1). Classification (NCBI taxonomy): domain Eukaryota; kingdom Metazoa; phylum Arthropoda; class Insecta; order Zygentoma; family Lepismatidae; genus Lepisma; species Lepisma saccharinum. The sequence goes on from JAGDQP010007081.1 coordinate 20,237, forward strand.
GTCCACCTAGTATGTTCTGTCTGTTAGCTACCTTAAAATATTGGACTTCTTAATTTTGATTCCTCCATCTGTAATGGAGGCTAGCGCCTAAACGAAAACAGGTACAGAGAAACTGACTTCAAATTTGAGTTCAGCGATCTCGATTTACCCAGCCGTTCCTAATTTGGTGTTTAAAATTGGCAGACGCTTTTCAGTTGGTTAGCCTTCTGCATTTTAAGAATTCATGTGAGTGATTAAATTACAGTAAAGCAGATAGAGAGTCACCGACCTCAAGTTTGACGTCAGCGAATATGACCTCAATTAAACTGCTCGTTTCTAAACATTTTGGTATGACTATTAAAACTTTCGATATAATTATTAGACTAAACCTTGAAATGGTTAACCCTTATTTAAGGAATGGTAATCGTTGTCAGATTTCTTTGCATTTGACAGAAATCAAACAAATCTAACTAATCCATGCAATACGAACATAGATGACGGAGCTTTGTGAGAAAAGAAGAGCAAGCTTCGGAATTCGAACTCGCGTCGCCATAGACGAAAAGGAGAAAAAATAACACAACTCAGCGCGCACGGCCACGAAGACATCAGATAGACAGGTTTCAAACTGAACTCTTAATAAAAGCAACGTAAAAGTTATTGTTTCAGTTACAGTGTTTCGTGCATATATGATCTAATCTTCTATTGACTACTATTTTGTTAGATTCTATACATACGAGAACCATGTTGTATAATTTGTTAAAAGTTTCAAAAACCGTATTTAACGTCCCAAGTGGGAATAAGCAAAACTTCATCGCTAATGATTACACACATAGCAACATCGCTGTATTATAATTTATTTTATGAACAATGAAAACAGGAGAAAAGTTTTAATTACTTTTATTCACATATTTTTCACTACATAACGACTAGATGTACAAAGATTAATACTCGAAAACTGCACTAATACACTCATTGTATTAAAACCCGCGCAGTGGTCACTCGTGTTGTTGCAAGGTTGCCACATAGTTCAATTTCTGGACTTAAACTTTCTAAGAGCTGCTAAAGAGTGCGCTCAGATTATAATTGACTGAGTGTACCTAACGGTATCTATCTGCCAAATTGGGGGCTGCTGCTTCTCTCCTTCTTAGTATTACATTTTTAATGGCGAGCATTGTATATAAAGAAAAAAAATACCAGAATAAAGTTGTACTTCCTTTGAGCTGCGAGATTAATAATATTAACTAACGTAATAGTATTCGGTGGAACATAAAGAAATTTTTTTTTTCCAACCAAAGAACCTGTGGAATAAGTGTTGATAGACCTAGCGATCTAATCCTTAGAACATCTTAAATGCAGTCATGTTATTCCCGAACAGACACTATACGATAAGTGCTGCCATATGTCAATAAGGTGGAGACGTAATGCCACGTTTGAAAGTACAATAATGCTTATTGTTACCTAAAGAGTGCTTTTAATGATACGTAGAATTTCTGCAGGTAGTAATAACTTAAGAAGTGTCTTACACATCGTTTCGTAAGGTTTTTTTTTTTTAAACTAATAACTCGTTACTCAGTAGTTAATGAGAAACGTAAAATGAAATTTACTTCACAGATTAAATTCACGTCAATATTTTACTCGTAGATGCATGATCCAAAAAAAAATATACATTAATGCATAAGCAGACCTCACAGGGCTGCCACTTGGTCCATAATAACCCATATTTCTGTAAAAAGGCGCGAAAAAGCCATAATTTTTATTTTGTACTTCCTTTTATTTATGTGAAAGCTGTTTCTGTTGTACCGGCTGGTTTACAGTAATTGAATATCAATATAGTTTGCATTTTTACATAGCTGTTAGTTCATTAATCATCAATATATATTTTCTTTTCACGTTGTCTATGTTTTCTGTTCTGTGAGGGTGTTGAAAGGGTCCTGCAGCAAACATGAGTTCAACAGTATTTATTACATGAACAGTCTCACGAGATCAATTCTCATGTTGACTTGGCCTCTTCCCTTTCCTAGTCTAAAATATCTTAAGTTAAAAATAATTATATATTTATCTTGTTAGCAGCAAGGACTAGCCTAATAAAGTTATTTTACTGTTGGAAGAAATAGCTTTTAGCCGTTTATGTCTTAAGACTGTACTCTCAGGCTAAGTGAAAAATGGTGTGGAAAGCTCCCTGCTATTTAAGTAGAGTGTTTCGTTAGTAGGACTTTGTGTTGTCTCCTTAATATACGAGGGGGTATCGTAAAGTTTTAATTATCGCCATGAAAGAAACTAGGCAGAAACTTAATTTTAATATGTTGTCCTTACGACTTCTTTACATAGTCACCGTCTACAGTCACATATGTTGCACAGTGTTTATTGACCTTCCACAGTCGTCAGTCTAGAAGTCTGCAGATTGCGTTGAAAACCACTTTTCTTCTACTTGGATGACGTAATTTGTGTCGTTAAATCGCCGACCCCGCAATGCATTTTTCATCTCTGGCAGCAATAAAAAAATAATCGGGGCGAGATTGGGAGAATATGGTGATACTGTAAGATTTGAAAGCCACATTACCGTGCTTTGTCAACTGCAACTTTGAGCTGGTGCATTGTCTGTAAGGAGACGAACGCTTGTGGTGAACCCACCGGGCAGACACTTTAGACATGTGTAGTTAGTCATGAATAATTTTCCACACACTATCATAACAAAGTCCAGTTTCCTTGACGATCATAGGGATCGTTTCTCCTCGGTTTTCTAGAAGAAATTTTCCATTTTCTTTACTGACTGCATCGTTCGTGCGTGATGGTCTTGCAGTCCTTGGATTGTCTGTGAGAGACATGTGGCCAGTTTGGAAATTCCTTTTCTACCTCACAGCAATGCTATATGACCCAGTCATTACCATAACAGCCATCATTTCATCATGAACTTGTCGGCCATTGTTCATCTTTTAATGCAGGAACTGTATCACGCTGCGAGCCTCAATATTCTCTATCTTAGAGATAAATGACATCTAGTGCAGAGTGTAAAGAAACGAAAGGACACAAGGAGTTAATTTTTTTCTCCGTCATGTACATGAGGAGCAGCACTGGCAAAAATTTCATACACAAAGCTCAATAAGTTTCGGGTGATAAGTAAAACTTTACGATACCTCCACGTATATATATCCTTCCTCTTTTCATTTTTAAGAAATATTTCTGTTTCTCAGTCTCTCTTTTTCTTCTTACAACCCCACTATAGTACAATAGTTGTTTTGTGCTAGAAAATAAGAAGGTAGCCTCAGAAATAGCAACTAAACTTTCGTTTGTGTGTGTTTTCAGTACTAGTAACTAAATTATAAATAGTTGAAATGTGGGAAAGTGTAACGTCATTAATAAAAAAAAATATGAGAACGGCTATTACATTTAAAGAATGGAAAAATAAAACTGAAAGTGAAGGTACATTTTGTGTATTCACTTGTGTGTGCCTGCCTGTGTCCAAAGATTTTTTTTGTATTTCGCAACATGGCAAAGGAGACTAGCACAAGGAAAACTTTTAACTAAAATTGAATCGTGGTAAACTCAAAGTTGTAAGCAGACCGTGTGTTTCAATGTTAGTGAAGTGGGTATTGAACAGCATTCTCCTTCTCCAGCTATATCATTTGAACACTGGTGACAACAGAACAAATTTAGGTGAATGTATTTAGAAAAGGACCAAAACGACTTGGTGAAGACGCGTCAGAGTTGCGCAGCTTTTTTGATAGGTGGTCATCTCGTCTAGAAACACTTTCCAACAATTGAAGGGGAAGATATTTCGTCGCATAGGTTTTTGAAGTGTATTCCGTCACGATGGCTTACTATGTCGAGATAATTCTTGAACAGATAACAATTTAGAAGAGGAACTGTGATAGGATTGTCAACTAAGAGTGAAACACTGAAAGCAGAACTTGTGATACCAAGTTCAAAATTATGTCAAGATTCATTGATTTCTTTCAAAAGAATACATCGCTTATCGATCTTCCCTTCGTAAAATTAGAAAGGATACCCAGAATTTTAATAAACGAATCTTGCAAACCCCAAGCTGTAGGAAAAATAGTACTAGATGTGTCTGTTCTCAATAAGGAAATCTTGCTTCGTGCTCATAAAATCGTGTGCTGTGAAGAGATATCTTTAGCTCTGTCAGAGGTTTTATTTATCTTTTTGTCCACTACAGAATCAAACAAAAGCGGCTATTTAAATCAAGTAGGTTGAATTTTTTTTCTGCAACCAAAAACTCGTGTAACAAAAACCAACAAGGAGAATGTGAAGATAACAAAATCACTTTCTTTAGACATTCCAGCTGACACACTTTCAGTTGAATGGGTATTGTTTCAATTTGAAAACGAACCTGTAACGGAAGGAAAAGAAAACATAAGAATTGATGAATACTGGAGTCATTTGATCGAACTGAAAGAAGACAGAAGTGTCCAAATATGGCCAAGGTTGTGAAGGCTTTATCAGGTTTATCACAGGCCCTGAAGTCATCCATTGCAAAGATCCTTGTCAATCAGCAAGGAAATTTACTTCTGGCTAAGAATGTTTTTCTTGGTATTTCAACAAAATGTCCATTAAAGAATTCACCTAAGGTAACGGAAATTCTCCAGTTCCGTTAAGATGTGAGACTTTGCCTGCAGGTATTTGTTTCTCTAAGATGCTGATATGTTCTCCACTTGCGTACAAGGTGACAAGAGCTTGGTCTGCATTTGATCCGTGTGTTGCGGCTAACGTGAACCAGGCATCGAGACACTTCTAACAGCTTTGATTGAAAGAATGTGCAGATAGTGCTGCACAGTCACTTAAAAAAATTATAAACTTGTTATCATAATTATTATAATAAGTAGCTTTAATTAAGCATTTCCAACTATACCTTTATATTGTTCTTTGCGTATGTATGGAAATTAGTTAAATACAATTGGAAAAGTTTGGGGCCGCAGTGGTTCAATGGTAGAGCGCTCATCTCGGGTGCTTGGTGTCGACGGTTTGATCCCTGCTCGTGCCATGTGGGCTTTGTGGTGGACAAACACCGTGTGCGAGGGTTTTCTCTTGGTTCTCCCGGTTCCTCCCACTTCCTTCATTGCACCAGCTATCCCATTATCATCCATCCGGCTTAAGTCAAAGTTACCTAAAGGCCTTAAAAATTAAATTGAAATTTAAAAAATACCTGGAAAAGTCATGTATTTTAAATTGTTCGAGAGCGTGGGAGCCATGCTATATGCACCTCAGCTAAAAACAACCCAAAACTTATAATAATCTGCTACAAAGAGTAAAAACTTAAATATGTTGCTATCTTTCTTCAGACGCACCCTACAGGAAAAGTGGATCTAGAAGTGCAATATGCTGCCTAGCTAACTAACTTAGGTAGGAAACATTGTGACTATACATACACATTTCTATTATATGTTTGTAGCAACGCTTATGTTCTTACTTGCAGTATAATGTTTACTTACTCAAATTGTAGTGAAGTGTTCTTTGGTGTCACTACGTAAATAAAAGTATAATTTTTTTTATGGAATTTTGAAAATAGAAAATTTGAAACCGGATACCGATCTGTAAAAATTGGAAACCGGGTACCGATCCTTAAGTAGCTTTGATTCCCGAGTGACAAACATCTGGGTAGTTAATTCCTGTTTTCAACACTAACCTTTTGCGAATGTTTCCAAATCCATTTACAATAAAAATCGCTTCGTACACTGGCTTCAATTTTTCTTCAAAAACAAAATTTTTCACATAAAGGAACACTACTTTCATTATTCCTAGTAGCATATGTGAAACAATGCTTTCATTTCTTCAGGAGGTATGTTTTTCCATATTTTCAACTGGCACTTCTTCCTTTCATGTCAGTGTACTGTATATATAATGTCTTCTTGATTTATTTTGAAACAGTAATTTCATGCGTCCTTCGAATATGCGTATGTTTCTTTTAAAATTTTCCATGGACACTTTACTACGTAAGAGTAGATATAACAGAAGTACCTTTTAGCTCAAAACTGTTCCGTTCGGACTAACGAAGAGTCCATGAAGCGGGAGTATTCCTGATTACTTTCGTTATCATCATAGATAAAAGAATCTGAGCTTTTTATGGCATACTTCATCAGTCCTAAGCTGCATTTGTCACTAATATTTCCCGAAATTAGACTTCCGTAAAGTTAACATTCAGCTTCATCATATGCATTTTGCTCTTGTTTCCTTTCTAGAAGTTATCTTTATACCCTAAAAACGGTACCTCTGAATTGGGAGTACAATTTTCGGGGCAGTGGAGGGCCCAGGGATCCATATTGTTTTTTTATTTATTTATTATTATTTGGGGGCCCGCTTTACCACCCCTGCCTCTTTGCATCAATTGCACAGGCTGAGTTGTACACTGTCAAGGACGTTCATCACGCACATATTTGTTCTTCTCAACCTGGGACAGGCTTATCCCTAGAGATTGTTGGATTGCCGGAATTCCGGCATTTCATGAATCTCCTGTGTTCCACCTCTTGAGACAGCTGGTGTTGCGGGATGGACTTATGACCAGGCATCCAGAATGTTCTCCTGGTCTATGTTCCTAATCTGATGGAACATTTACATGGGAGGGGTTCCTACCTACTTTATTTTCTTTTTATACAAAACACATACAGCACATAAAGACGACACAGACAGGACAAAAACAAACAGAACGACACAACATAAACTTAAGTTTGGCTTCTTCTTCTGCTTCCCCCTGTAACGAGATTAGAATATGAAAAAGGTTAGATTCTGCATTCCTTGCGTATTGTCTTTTCCCTCTGGGCTGCATCCTCCTCTCGTCACAGGGTTGGCCTTCCTTCCTTCTTGTTCTTCTTCGTTCACATTATTGAGCCATTGGGGGCAGATGAAGAGAAGATTATGGTTTGGAAAGTCCTGCTTCCTGGTGGTTCATTGCACTCTCCTTTCCACTTCATTCTTCTCTGCTCTCCATTTCTTCATTTACACACATTCACTCGCACACATTCGTACGAGGATATTATAAGCACTGTTTGACCTCTAGTTGCAGTTTCCGCAACTTCTAGTCTGTTTGTTCCACTAAATATATCACTATCGTCAAACCTGGTTCCCTTCACCATATACACATTTACACTTTCATACTAATCGAGTGCCTCTCACCGGAGTTCCAGGCGAGGCACTCTTTGCTCATCGATGCTGATGTTTTCATTTTTCTTGAAGGTAGTTATTTTCTTTCTCGATATATTAGTTATTACTTTTAGTAACAGGCATTTTGCTATTATAGTGTATTTTACTTGATTTTCACCATTATGTCGTTGGAATGTGTATTTTCTTCGCTGTCGCGGTTGACCCGATCGCGCGCGCATGTTTGCCTGCACAGTCCGGCCATGTTTCACTAAATGTAACACTTACGAGATATTTTACGGATCGCCACGCCCCAGAGCGCGCCTCCCGACCAGGTATCTTTTCCTATAAAATGCAGACACTTTATCTGCCATCTTCCGGAGGACCGTCACCAGTTCTGGTCTTCTCAGAACCTCTGTGACGGGTCTCTCCCCCAGGAGGGCTCTTTTGTCTAACCAGTTCTTCTGTTTCTGTACATCTGAGGACCACGTGATCCGTGGAAGCAATCACCCCGCAGACGCGGCACACATTATCTTCAACTAGTTTTAAATCCTCAGTCTCTGTCGGTAGGGCCCATGACCAGTAACGAAATGCAGTAGACCTCCTTCCGTTCTAGGTTCAGGTTTGCCTTCTCTGCCACGTCCGGAAACATGCTGAACACTGTTCTAGCCTTAGATGTTTCATTTCTTTGCCACGCACTGGTCAGTATTTCTTGAATTTCTCCCTTACTTTCTGCTGCTTGATGTAAGATGTCCATAATTTTATCTCCTCTTCCTTTCTTTAACCAGTACGCGGCTCCCATCCTTTTAATTCGAAGATGCGTTGGCATGGTCGCGGTCGCCACCTGGAGTACCTCCACCGAAGTGGTTCTATAAGCTCCTGTAAGACGGAGTAAGATTTGTCTTTGAGATCTGTTGATAATTTGTATTTGTCTTATATCATCCATCCGGTGGCACCAGGCGCTGGCGGTATATCCAACAACGGAGCGAATTATGACATCGTGGTACATTCGTATGATATTTAATGCTATACTATAGACGTTGGTAGCGATATTTACAATTTTATTGATATTTTAATAGCTTCATTTTTTATTGTAGTTACATGGGATGTAAAATTTAACTTTTCATCGAGTAGCACACCGAGATATTTTCTCTTTTAATTGTTTTCCCTTCTTTCTTCACTATTGGTTCCCTATTGAAATTCAGCTTACCCTTAAATATTACATATTTCGTTTTTTCTGCTGATATTAATAGTTTATTGTTCTCGCACCACGGTGTCATTCTTCCAGTAATATGATGTGCTTTATCTTGTAGATCTTTCCTGCTTTTGCCCTTTATTACGACCGCCAGATCGTCCGCATATCCCACGACCAGTTCCACTTCTTCCAGTCCGTTCAGCAGTTCCGGACATGGCTGAAACATCACATCCCACACAATCGGCCCCAGCACTGAGCCCTGCGGGCATCCTTTCGTCGGAGCCTTGCTCACGACGCCATCAAACGTATCTATTTCTATTGTTCTGTTTTGGAAGTAATTTTTTTATTGTTTTCCAGACGTTTTTGTGAACCCGAATGTTTTTCAATTCCCTCAATACTGATGGCCACCACACGTTATCAAATGCGCCGGTAATGTCAAAGAAGACTCCCATGACGTATTTGCAATTATACGGTTTTAATCTATTTACTGCCTCGCAGAACTCATTTATTGCATCTTCAGTGGATTTACCCCGACGAAAGCCATATTGTAGGTCACAGTGTTCTAGGTTTTCTCTTTTGTCATTAATTCTGTTAACTAATACATTTTCAAAAATTTTGCTGTTTACGTTAAGTAAGCAGATCGGTCTCTATGATTTGGGATTCGTCTTCGACTTATCCTGTCCCTTATACAAAATGATGAGGTTTGCTTTTTTACATGTTTCTGGGAACCTTCCTTGACGTAGGTGTTCATTGTATAATTTTGCTAAATACTCACAAAGCTCCGCTAAAGATTTGTAGATTTCGTTTTTAATTCCGTCTGAACCCGGTGCCTTGTTTGTTTTTAGTGACCTTAGTGCGGCCTTTACTTCTTCATCGGTTATAGTTGGTAGTTCTTGATCTTCGCCTTCTTCTTGTTGTTGCCTTACTTCTTGTCTGATTCTTGAGTGCTCGTCGTTGTCTTCGCTATCATCTGGAAATAATTTAGTAAAGATTAGCTCCATGGTTTGCTGCCAATTCATTGTAAACGTTCCATCGTCTTTTTTTTAATGTATTCATTACCCCTTTTGTTTTTATTCTTTGCATTACTATCTAGTAAGGCATAACCCAAATGTCCATGCATATGTTTTCGTCCACGAACTTTCCCTAGGTCTTCTTTTTGTTTTCAAATAGTTCGCTTTCAAATTCTTGTTTTATTTGCCGATATTTATTTAATCTTTATATTTTCAGTTCGCGGCCCTGGCTACTTGTAACTACTTCTACTCGCTTTTAGTTTCCGTTTATCTAATTTTTGGGTTCAGAAAGTTTCCTGTTATTAGTTTTATTTGTTTTTGGCGCCACGCTTACGATTGCTTTTTGCGTAACTTCATCTTCTCTGCGATGTCATCCAGATCCACATCTTGTTCGATTTGAGGTAGTTCCAATTTGTTAGTTAATTTAGTGTAATTTAGTTTTTTCGTACTATAGTTTAATTTATTGAATTCTTCTTGTTCGACGTTATTGTTGATATTGTCTTGTGTAAAGTTAATATAAAAGCTAATGATGTCGTGCTGGCTCGTTGCGCGTTCCAACACACTTCACTCCTGTATATTCGTAAACGTAAACTTTATTTTTATATGGGCCAGTCTAGTAACTTTGTACTTCGGCCCGTCACGATTCGCCCATTTACAGCCAGTTAAAATCCACACCCATTCTCCTGCCGAGACTCGAACCCGGGACCTTCGAGTCGATGGCCTACCGCCGCAGACCGCCCTGTATATTCGTATGTATATTACCTTTTGTCATCGTTATATCTATGTTACTTTCCTCCCCTGCCCTGGAATGTCGGTGGCTGATCTTTATTATGGACTATGAGTTGGTATTGATTAATTATGTCCTCATATTTCTCCTCATTTCCATCTGTTCCAGAGCAGTGCCAGAGCGGGGACGCAGCATTAAAATCATCTAAGTAAATTTCCCCTATAAAACCCTTTCAAAATTGTTTCCAGTTTATTTACAAAGATGTCGGCCGGCATAGAGAACTGGCAGTAGAGTGTTTTCCAAGTTTTAGGCTGAATGTCTGTATCCACTTACATGTGTATTTGGAGTCCATGAACGCTTCAATTTTCTTATTGAAGATTACCACAGCGACCATTGGACCCGGATCCTCTGGTATCAGTGTCGACGTCTGTCGGCATGCCCGGTATTTTCCCCTTACTTATATAGGGTTCTTGAATGCATGCCACGTCCACCTTTTTTTTTTCGCAGGTATCCTAAGTTCATGGGTTGTCTTAGGTGGACGTAGCATGCTGGAAATCTCTCCATTGGCACAAATGTTGTACGTCCATACGCCATAACGAACTGTCTGTATACGTTATTTAGTTGAAAAGGTTCATCTCTTCATTCGAGCACTTGGTCTGCCTAGGTCCAAAAGGTTCTGTGGGTCCGTTGTTATTCCATTGGAACGTAGGTTAATCCTGTCAACTTTTCAATTATCGGAAATATTATTGTTTTTCCATTTGGGTGGATATTTCTTACAATGATCCTAAGAGCTGCTGTCAGTAGTAACGGCTTCTCAAGTCTCGACAGGATGTAGCACTTGTTTAGATCTTCATAAAATTCGTTTGGGTTAAAACTCGTTATTCTAGCCTCGCCTTTCCGTGCCACCTCCTCTTCTTTTTCCTCAGCCGTATCTTCTTCCATGTCCTGCGAAGTCGTTACAGTACTCCTGTTTTTGTTTGCTTTCTTCTTATACAACCTCGGTATCCAGGCCTTCCATCCTTTATTCTTCCTCTTTCCGCCCTCCTCCTCTTCTGTAGGTTGCCTCTCATTCTCTGTTTGGTCCCTGTCGTTCTTCTCCATCTCAGTTTCTTTGTCCGTTTACTCCTCCGTAGCCCTTAGCGTGTTCCCACTTCTTCAGGTGCTGTAGCACTTCCCCGGGCTTTGCCCTCCAGAGTCCCATCCCTATAGCTGGTATGATAATTTATATTTTCTTTTCGTGTTTCATGGCCGAAAATAAGTTCATTGTCAGTTCCAATTCTTCTAGAAATGTTTCCTTGGACGACTTGGCGTTTATGAACTTACAGTTATAACTATTTCTAGACATATAAATTTCTAGGTATTCGTTTTCCTCCATGTCGATTGTAGTATTCAAGGTTCTCCAGATTCTATCCTTCGTTCGATAAGGCCACCGTCTGAGCAAATTCTCTTGAAAAAATTGTTAAGTTCGGATTTATGTAATGAAGTATTAATTGATTTTCTAAATCCATGTTTATGTGTCCATTCTTGATTTCAAGGAAATTTTCGGTAAGTTTAGTATTGTCTTCAGTCAGCCAATTATTGATTTTTTTCTATTGTTTTTGTTTTTAAATTTTAAATGACTCGGGAGTACATTTTTGGGGGCAGTGGCGGGCCCAAGGATTCATATTGTACCATCGTTTTTGTTTCTATTAATCTGTTGCCTCCCAACAGCTTGGGAGGCAAAGAACCGCCCTCTAAGCCCAACCCTGGGTTCGCCACTGCATCTAAAAAGTTGAGAGATGACTGGAGAACGGAGGAGACTGTACGAAGAACTTCACGGACTGTACGACTCACCCAATGTTGTAAGAATAATGAAATCGCGACGACTACGATGGGCAGGACAGGTAGCTCGAATAGAAGAAAAACAAAGGCTATATTCCATCTTGGTTGGAAAGCCGGAGGGAAGGAGACCGTTGGAAAGACCGAGACGATGTTAGGAGGACAATCTTAGAAGGGATCTTCGAGAGGTGCTTGTGATGAAAACTGGTTTGATCTTGTCCATGATAGAACCCGATGACGATCGTTTGTTACTACGGCGATGAACTTGCGAGTTCCGTAAGCCATAGAGTACGTAAGTAAGTAATATATATATATTGGAATGACAAAAGGAAAACACCACCTTCCTGTCTCTTCTAACCCTACCCTTCCCCATCACTAACCCAATTGTATCCACACGTGTTCCTACCCTTTGCCCTATGTTGTGGTTATCAGTCACTACGCAATAAACGTTGCATTGTTAAAAGAAGGGAACAAAAACATGTCCTTTGCGCCCCCTTTTAAGCATGTAGAGATGTAAAAAAAAAAATGCGAAACTCCTTTTCCAGATTCATTTGCTTTGAGAAATAAGAATGTATTTTAGAAAAATTGAAAGACGATAAAAAATGTTCCTATCAACTCTCTTTCGACAAGAAAACAATAACAATCAAATGTACATTACACACCTATCTATATAAAATATATTTTTCAAGTTTCAGATACGTTTAATTAAATTGGCTTTATTTATGACTTCATCTTCGACTCGAGCCGGGGTGAAGTAGGCAGAGGATTGGCCAGGTCCTTTCATAATTTACGATCCCGGCATCACAGTTTCAGGTGCATCATAATAACAAAGTCGAAGTCCGAATACTTCGTCTTTAAACCTACGACCGAAATCGCACGAATCCATTGGACCAGATATCCGAAACCCGGAAGATCCGGATCGGGCTATTCCTAGTTCTCTTCAGTGTACTAGATGGAAGTTGTGGGCAGTAAAGTATACTCTCGAACTTTTTTTTAATATTGTGCTTTAAAAGTTTAATCATTGAATTTGTTCAGTTAACATCTTGCATGTGCTTTAAAGGGATACGAATAAAGAACACGGAAGTGTAAAATAGCGGTTCATTGGGTAATATATATAGTTGAAATAACAACTTAAGAATACACAAACCAAGAGAAATAATGGACTGAATTAATTGGAAATGGCAACAAAATTATATATGATAAAGTTGAGTCCCTGCTTATGCATCTAAAGGCTAATGTACTGTTTTGTAGTTGGCTGACAGTGTCAAAAGTAAAATTATGTCATGAGTTGACTAGTTTTTCCAAACGTTCTTCGCAGCGTTCGAAGTGGAAAAAAGGCAGAGACTATATGTTTTCGTTGGATTTTGTCTAAGCATACCGGTTATCAAAATGTCAAAAAACAGAGGAGGTATGTTTCTCAAAACGTAACACTTGTAGAAATAACGCGCAGTGTTTAGGCAGATACTCCTAAATAAGAAACATGATAATTTATATAGCTACTGTTTGACCTTACATAGATAGCACGCAGATTTGTAATAACTTTATTTTTATTGTCATTGCGAGAGAGAGAGAGAGAGGGGGGGGGGGGAAGTATAGGGTGCGTGGGTGGGTTGGTTTGGTTGCTTGGTTGAACGAATCGTTAAATAACTTTAAGATTACCTAAGGAAAATTCTTAACAAAGCTTGGTGAAATCGACCAGTAGCATAATTGTGTAATATTAAAGCAGAGTACGGATAGGTAATAATATGTCAAATAGTTTCAAGATTCGCAATGAATTGAAACAAGGTGATGCCTTGTCACCACTACTGTTTAATTTTGCGTTAGAATATGCGATTTTAAAAATTAAAAGGGACTATCATTGAATGGTTTGAATCTACTGTTTGTATACGCGGATGATGTAGATTTAATAGGGGACGATATAGATGCACTACAAAGCAACACCGATGTCTTAGTAGAAGCGTGCGATGAGATAGGTCTACAGGTAAACATAGATAAAACAAAATACATGATAACAAGCCGAAACACACGGAATGAAGGAAATAAAAACGTAAGAATTAGGGATGAGGTCATAGAGAAAGTAAACAAATTTAAATACTTGGGTGCATACGTAACAAGCAAAAGGGAGGTCATGGAAGAAATAAAAAGTCGCTTAGTATCGGGTAACGCATGTTTCTATGCAGTCTAAAAACTTGTAACATCGCGATTAATATGAAGGAAATTGAAAATATACAGAACGGTTATTCTGCCGGTAATACTTTACGGTTGCGAAAGTTGCATAAGCTAGCAGATGAACATAAATTGTGTGTGTTTGAAAATACGATTTTGAGAAAGATATAAGGGCCGAAACGGGACGAGATGACTGGAGAGTGGAGGAGACTGCATAATGAAGTACTCCACGGACTGTACGATTCACCAGATGTAAAAATAATGAAATCGCGACGACAAAGGTGGGCAGGCCATGTAACTCGAATGAAAAACAAAAATTATATTCTATCCTGGTTGGAAGGCCGGATGGAAGGAGACCATTGGGAAGACCGGGACGTCGTTGGGAGGACAATATTAAAAGAGATCTTCGAGAAGTAGGTGTTCGTGATGAAAACTGGCTTGATATTGCCCAGGATAGAATCCAATGGCGAACGTTTGTTACTGCGGCGATGAACTTGCGAGTTCCATAAGCCATAGAGTTAGTTAGTTTCATGTTATTAACATGGACAGAAACCTATCTGACATAATAGTAGTGGTCATAAGCAAAAAGGAGATCTCTGGGATGTTGCAAGGCTGTTACATAAAATTCAAAGTTATCCTCTCTGTGGGGACGTACGAAGATCAACAACAGAGCCTCTAATTCCATAACAAGAATCCACTGCAGATATAGGACCCCAAGTATTAAATTCAGTTCCCGTTGTTATTTCTTCGTAAACTTCATTGAGGAGTATCTGCAGTGCTGCATAGGTTATCTGGTGTACATATCTAGCCTTTGTGACATGTATGGCTTTCAGAATATCATCTGCGATTCCTTGAGAGGTTAAACCAGCTGATCCCTGCAATATATCACGAATCGCCTTTGCACTATGTTTTTATGTATGAAAGCCTCCAAGCATGATCACAATATCTTAGAGAGTCATAGCTCCCCTGCAGTCTCTTCGTTATCCCATAAATTGGCTGATCTCCAGTTATTACGGGTATCTGGTCGGGATTTAAATGGTGCATGGCTTTTAACATGAGCAATTTTTTGCTCGTGAATTTCAACAATATCCTGCCTACATTGCAAATAATGTTGACAAGATGTATCGTTCCAAAAAAGCTGGTGTTCTTTTATGCCTCCAGAATGAAGTTCACGCCAATGAAGCAACCGATGTCATTTCAGCCGCATCTTCAAATTATGATGCTATCATTTGGGATGGTGGAGCTTAATTCATTCAATTTCTCCAACGGTAGGTTCAATAGCATTTGAAGACTACTTTTATATGTTTTCATGAGGCAAATTAAAATTGAATAGAGGAAAACATTGGCACTACATGTTGTTTGGGACTCTTACTATGAAATTCTCATAAAAAACAAGACCCGTGAAGATCAGGGTTATGGAATGAGACAGAACGTAGGATGCGAGTCTGCCCAAATTGGTCAGTGCTTTTGCGCCACTCACAAAACAAGTAAGAATTATTTCGATATCTCTGTGACGAAACTGTTTCAAACCTTGAAGATATACACAGTGATTTCTACATAACTACAGAAGATGCAATTCGCCTGTTGGCCCTGGAAACATGACAGAAAGGTGCAGCCATGAAGAAGCTGACACCAGGGTAGTATTATGTGTGCTACACTCATTAAAAGAAGGAGCAAAGACAATACTAGTACCAACCTTGGTTAAGATGATGATGTCATTTTAACAGCTTCCTAGACATTGCAGAAGACTGTCAACTGTTGATACATTTCGGAACAGGAAATAAGAAAAGAATAACTGACGTAGAGATAATCACATTAGCTCTCGGGCCGATTAGAACTCTTGCCTTGCCACTATGGTATGCTGTCGCTGAATGTGACTCAATTTCTTCAATAAAAGGAAAGTCTAAAAGTACGGCATTTAAAGCATGGAAGAGGAGCCCTTTAGATGCACCTGTCCATTGAACTGTTTTTTATTAATCTATATGGAAGTCAGGAAGAAGATATAATCAATGGCTAAAGGAAACAATATTCTGCCACAAAACCCAAAATCCAGAAAAACAGTCGTCTACACAGAATGCTCGTCTGCATTGCTGCAGGCATTCTATTTACCGAGCAAATATTTGGGCTTCTGCAAACATAGCCACAATTAAAATTCTAGATCCTTGCAAATATGGTTGTAAGAAAGAAGCAAATATTCTCCTGCCAATACGGATCAGTCAGTATTCATATTGCCGGAATGGTGGTTTTGCAGGCTGCGAAAAAGACAGAAGTCTGTTGGTGCAAAATCTGGTGAAAACGCCGGGAGGGAGAGTTTCTCCCAGTCACATTCCTTGATCTAATCACAGGTCCCTCTTGCCGTGTGTGGGCGCGCGTTATCACCGTGGAGAGCGCACCCTTGCGATTAACAGAGCCGAACGTTTCTTTAACAGTGCAGTCCGTAGGCGTTCAAGCTGCTGACAGTAGACATCTGCATTGATGGTCTGGTGACGTGGCAAGAGCTCAAAATGGATTATCCGACGGATATCCCACCAAACACTCAATATCACTTTGCAGGGGTGGAGAACCTATTTTGGCATAGTTCCTGCGCAGTTGGCACAGTCCCTCCCCCTTAGGTACTTACTGCTGTTTGCGTGTAAGTTTATGGTAGAGGATTTGTCATCCCGTCACCATCCTGTCCAGAAATGGCTCATATCTGAGGCGGGTGAGCAGGAAACTGCAGATGTCAACTCGCTTCTGTTTCTGTTGAAGCGTTAACGCATGGGGGTACCCATTTTCCGAGTTTCGACACGTACCCAAAGTCCTGCATATGACGATAAACGGTCAAATGGGTGACATGGAGTTGGCTGGTTAGTTCTTTAAAAGTTTACATTGAATTTGCCTCCACCGCTGTTCGCAGAGCATCATTGTCCAGCTGCACAGGTCTCTCTCTTCGTGGCTTATCGATGAGGCTGGTGTCCCCAAATCGAAATCTCTGGAACCACCTCTGGTACTTTCGCACATCCACAGCATTCTAACTATATACGGCATTGACGTTTGGTGCCGCTACATTTCCTGGATGTCCCTGGTGAAATTTATGCAGCATGACATGACGTATGTGGTTCTCCGACACTGTCATGGTAAAACACAAGCCACACTTCCAAAATAAGTAGACCGTTTTTCTTCTACATAATGCTGCACAATCAAGTGCCCTGTACGACTCAGCTATAGCACGTGCCGTCTACTTCACAGTACTCTCTTCAGATGGCGTCACTGCAGCGGTCATCGTACATACATTATTTATGGGATAACCCGATATATATGCGTAATTATAAAATGTAAGAGTTAATTATTAGTTGTTAAGGTTTTCAGACAGATAAACAAAATTGATAAATAGATTTTCTGAAAAAAAGTACGACACAATGACTTTAAAACAAATATTGATCCCTCAGTCTCTTGAAAAAACGAAAGCAGCTGCATTGTTATTGAATTTTCATATTAACGCTGAAATTTATCCATAAAAAGATAAGGAACATACTTTTCGACCATCCCAAAAAGCACTCAACCCTATATTAGTAACTTGCATGATCTAAAGACTAAATCTGCAGTGTTGGAGAAACACTTACGACAGCTACGAAGCCACCACACCGTGTCTTCGATAAAATCACATAAAAGCTATTTGTACCGTTTTATAGATTATGATACAATCTACAATATTTCACAATTCTTCATGATTACTTAGCTATTTAAATTAAAATTAAAAACGATTGTCAGAAAAAACTTTTTTTTTTTCAAGTTTGCTTCAATATATTTCAAACTTGGCGCCATATACAGATACTACAACTAATTTTGTATAATTTATAGTTATTTTACTTTACTCTGGAACAAAAACTACGGTTTTACCTCTGTTCTGTGGGAAATTATATGCGTTAACAAATTATACTAGAAATTCTACGGGCGGCCATATTGATGACGTCATAACTCTCGGACAACTGGAATGTCACTTTCCTTTCCCCCCCCCCCATTATTGTTAATGTACATGAACCAAAGAATGAATCTGCAGCGGTGGTCAAACTTTTACACTCACGGTAACTCCCACTTACTGATTCATACCTACTATGATGATATTCTTAGAAATGCGTGAAAATCCATGTTAAATTAGACGCTTATTTTGTAGGTCCCAGCCGTATCCAAGTACCTTTCTCTCGTAAAGGTACTGAACATTTTGTTTTTGTTAAATAATGTAAATATATGAAACAAAAATGGGACGTTCGTGGAACATTACAAAGACTACAAGCAATATTGTTTAGGAGCAAATGGACAGAAATGTGTAACTGGGAATTTACGTATTACAGTATACATGATCACTGTATATCTAGTAATTATAAATAGCTTTAATTTGTTTCGTTAATGTAATAATGAAATTGACTATAGTAAATTGCAATCTGAAACGAAAATAATAGAAATAGAGCAGGGATTTAAATCGTGGTCGACAAATTAAAAAGGCGAAATATTAACCATTACTTCAACTTTCTGATACGTTAGACTCATTGATGAAAACACTTATTAGACATTATATTTCTGATTATGTTTTTAATTGAAAGATAAAAATGTAAACTTTTTTTTATCCTTAAAGATTAGGTAGGTTATTTTTTAATAGCGACATAAATGCGCTTTTGCTTTGTTTGCATTCTCGTCGTGACTGTCAGTACACCCTTATTCTGCTTGGAAGGCGGCTATTTGGCTTCTGTGATAGGATGATTTACTATTAGCGTTGTATCAATTGAGGCAGAAAGTGTAATACAATTTTACATCGAGACCTAAACTTTTCCTGACATGTTTTCGTTAGTTCAGTTTTAAAAGTAAGTTTTACACTAAATTTGCAACTCCAGCCGAACTTCTAGAGCTTGCTTCGAGCTTCCAAGCAAAGAAGTTGTGTCTCGTATTCGTGTTTACGTAAGGTAAACGCACCAGTAATGGACACTTGGAAGAGATGAGTGCCCATTACCGGTACGTCAAAGTCAGTTTTTGTCCTGTTTAGGACACTCACTATTCATTACTGGGTTGAAATTAAAATACTTGATTGATTGAGTTGTTCCCAACGTTCTAAGCGAGCTGGTGAGCTTCTAAGGACGAAACACAGTTTTTTGGTAAAGTGGGCTCCGAACCACTCCTTTGAATAGCCCTCAGCGGAAATTGAACATGTCACCACGCGCCAGAAAGTGAGCACGTTAAACTCTCGGCCACTCCGAGGGCGAAATAATAATTCTGTTAGTTGTTTTACTTCAAATTGGGAATGGTTATTTACTCTTCATGACCATAAGTTTGTCAGGAAATTTTTTGGTCCTTTTTTTTTTTCAATGATGCGGAGATGCTCATTAATGAAATTATATTTGTTTTAATATTAATCACTATTCATTACAACTTAGAATTTGCCTTTTTATGGCCACAAGGAATCTATGGCATAGACCGGAGAAGGAAGCGGGAAGGAGTCGGACAAGTCTAAGTTGAAGGTGCCATCAGGGCATTTTTGTGGTATGACTGAGGAAAAAAAACTGTTTAAACCTAAGGATAGTCGACGGTTGGTTCGAATCTAGAACTTTCGGATTGATCATTCAGTGGAATTCCATGAAACAATCATCTGATAATCGAAGATCAGCATTAAACATATAATCTTGCTTAGTACTCATATTCGAAACAGCAGCCATGATTTTTTACTTTATTGTGAATTAAACTGTATGTTCATTACTGAAACATCCAGAATTTTCCGTGTCCATCACTGATACGAAAACAGTGTTAGACAACAAAACGCGATTTACTCTCAAATAGTTTATGTTAATAGAAGTAATGGGTAGAAATCACTACAAGAAAGCACGAAGAACGTGTAACATTCTCATTTGATCAATAAATTTCAACTGTATGTGAGTTTAAAATTATAACTGTGAAAAGTGTCCATTGCTGGTACATTTGCGTTCTACAAATAAATACGTAATGGTCATGGAAGGGTTATGGACCATAGAAGCTACATATGAAGCGTAGAAAGTTCGTGCCAAACAAGATTATCTAATCATGAAACTACAGGTTCTGCTAAAGGGCATGTTAGTGCGATGAACAGGCCTAAGATGACATAGATTTCAGTTATTCTGATAACACTGTGTAGAGTATCCTTTTAGTTCCTAATTTTTCCAATACTGTGAGGTGCGTAGCTTGTGAAATGCGAGATGTGGACTCATGAGGTATAGTTTTTGACTTCAGCAAATAAAAGTGCTATTTTGTTGTTACTAATATTCCATAACCCTTAACTTTCTTTCTGTGCATTCGTACAGAATTGAATAATGGCGAGCATTCAATCATTCTGCATAAGAAATACCTACAAAGTTATTTCTATAAAATAATATTGTGTACATTAACCGCCTCCTTTCCTCTATTTGTAGTGGTATTTTATAGTTTCATCACCTTGCAGTCACTTTTCTCATTTTGTATTTATTTATGGTCCTCGCCCTGTTTTCTAGACTTCGATTTACTTTTGGAGTTTTAAAAGGTTTAATGGTGTATCAGTTATATAATTTGTATTATTTTTGTTTCTCTATTCACAGCACCTTTTACAGGCTTTCAACAAATGGTGTTGTTCCGTACAAGTTAAAACATACTTTTTCCTTATGACTGGTCGTCTAGTCGCATATAAAATTATCACCATTTATTGAAGGTGTATCTGCTATTTTTTCTAATGATCATTCTATCGTTATTGAATGAGGCAATTAAAATCCACCCGCTGTATAAATACAATATGTTAATAAAATAACTATTTCAGTGCTTTATTGTGTTTGCGTGCTTCAGGTACTGTCATTCCATTTGTCTTATCAGTAAAGTGTGTAGTGGTATATTGTAAATGTTTCATTGTGAAGCAAAATTTAACGTACTCTAAAACAAATGTTTCTGATTCTCAGACATGGCCATCATAAAGGTCACAAACGTCCAGGTCGAGTTGATGTAACCAAAATAAACCAAGAGGAACCGCCTGCCAAAGCTGCTCGTACAGGAAATGCTGTCAAAGAATCTGATCCAAATTCAGCGGATCATGTTGTGGCAGTGACTCAGCTGAAGGAACAAATAGCTTCACAGCAAAAGCAGTTAAATGTCAAAGATCAACAGTTAATAACAAAGGAAAAGCAGGTAACCATGACACTTCTTTTTGAATGGTGTTATAGATGCTAGATATTTTAGAATGATTTCTTTTGTGTAAATATTTTGAATTAGGAAATTTCCAAGATCGTGATAAGGGTTTGACTTCTGTATATTTAAGGTAAGTTTATACAGTAGTCTACTTCAGTGTATTAAGGTTAAAACATTAAGATGAATTCTTCGTTGAGGTAAGTTGATTTAAATCTTATCTTAGCTATGTTTACTTAACTACGAGGAATGGCCTGTTCTCCAAGACGAAAGTATAAGGATACCAAAACTTAATGTGTTTTATTTTGCTTTACTGAAAGAAAATTTACGTTAATGATTTTTGTTTCGAGGACAGTGATGGTAATGTTAGAATTGCGTTGTGTTAAAATCTCGTAACATCGGGATACGCTTTTTAAGTAGAATTAATCATTATAACTAAGCTAAAGACGAAATTAAGTGTATTATCGATTGCTCTATGCTAGAACCCCAATTTTCAAAATACAGGTAGATAATTATTATAAAAATATGAAAAAGATGTCAATGGAATTTCAAACCTGTTTGTATGGATAAGTGTATTCGATATCTCCAGAAACACATTCATCGGCATTTCAGTTACTTTTGTAGGTTTGGTTTAATTGCTTCATGTGGCCACTAGTTTTAGATTTAGTGTATATGTAGGAGACGAAACAAGAAATTGTTTAATTTGTTAGTAACGAACGGCCTGAACGAGTTTGTGACCTTCTATGGACAGGATGTAAAGTGTTTTAAGTGAAATCTGACAAGGAAACCTTCCGCACCTGGCAATGGAGTTTGGGAGTCAGACCTAAGTGTACCAAATCCTACTCCCGAATTCGAAGTCGTTCTAGAGACATGAGGTCACGACAGTACCTAAGGAACCCATATTGTATACATGATGATTCAGTCCTTACAAAGCATAACTCGGAAAGAATTTTACGTAAGTGTTTCAAACAAAAAGTGAGATAGTAGTAGTGTATATAATGCGCAGTTGATTTATGGTACTGGAGTAACCAGTGGTGTAAAGGAAGTCTCTCCTACCTGGGGTAAACTTAAAGAAAAAATGGAGAGTGGATATGTTTTCTTGTAATTCGAATCTTCACTGAAAACTGAACTAGTGTTAGAGGAAGCATTTCGTGTTATTTCGTACAGTTTGGCAGTTACGATCGTTCATTTTGCTGGAACATGTACTACGTCAACAGCTTCGTATATCGTCAAGAACTCACTGACTATTACATGCAGAAACTTGAAATAGAACGTGTGGAACATTGAATTGTTGCAGTTGGAAAATCGGTGTAAGGATAATGTTCCTTAACTCTCTCAAACGTTTGTATAAAACACATTTTGATATATTATGTCGTTTGGAGCTATCCTCAACAAAAATAATCTAAACTCCAATTCAGAATTGTGTTCCCTACATGGTAGAATTTAAGAACGTGTGTTTCATATACTAGTGTTAATGCTTTAGATCCGACCAAAGGAATTTTTCTCTATATTTAACTTTTCAAATTCACCCCCTTATACTCATCTTCGATATGCTACTGTTTATACTTGGCATTATTCCACTTCTTCATATCCTCTTTTTTATATACTTCTTCTGGATGTCATACTTAAGTTATTGCCGATGGACGAAGCTGCTGACGTAATGCGGGTTACATTACCATAAAATACCATAACTGCCAAATCGAAGAAGTAACACTAAAGGTTTCCTCTGACACTCGTTCGTTTTCAGTGAAGGTTCGAATTACTTAAAATCATTTTTTTAGTTGACCCCCGGTGGAAATACCCTTTTTCTACCTCACTTTTAGTTTGAGAGCCATACGTCAAATGCTTTCCGAGTTATGTGCTTTGGAAGGACTGAATCATCATGTTTTTTTAATATAGGCTCGTTAGGTACCGTTGTGACCTCGCATTTCTAGAACAACTTCGAATTCGGAACTAAAGTTTGGCACACTTAGTTTTCCTGTGATGCACTTTCATTTGAGCTTGATTTGATTCCTGAACTCCACTGTCACATACGGAAAGTTGCCTTACGAGGTGATGCGTTGATTAGAGTCTCACTGGGTTTGAACCCGGAACTACTCGTAACCTATCTAAGAATTCTTATTGAATGCCGATTGAAAAGAATTGTCGTAAAGAATAGTTTCATGTGCTGGAGGAACGAACTAAGTAGATTAAGCAGTAGCAAACTTCTAGTTGAAGTCGGGGTTATAACACGGGCTACAAACTTCTAACTTAAATTGGCTGGAACAGTTTATTCTGGCTCGCAAGTACTAAGAGTAGTCTTCATTATGTGCATTCCTATTTGGGTGTAACAGCTATTGTCTCACAAATGTACTCCAAGAACGGTAAGAACTGTAATTTTCTTCTTGACCTTCAAATTCTATTTCCAGTATCGAGTACTAGGGTGAATCATAAGTCAGTGTCGAAAGTTATAAAATAAAATTGTATTACTACTCCCCCGCCGCTTTCCTTTGTAGCGAACTTACGGTACTCCATTTTAGTGTTACGATAAACTGACTTACGCTCCACCCTGTATGGCGTTTTTGACTTTCAAATAGTGCCATAATGAAGTGCTTATAAATAAAATGGATGAAATTATTGCTACACGCGTGGAAGATTGCGAATTTTTCGATAATAAATTTCTGAAAGTTAACGATGTTGGCTGTGAAATAGTTAACTTGAAGGAGTTTCTAAATGTTTTGTTGCATTACATGCGTTTTCAGTTACCATAGATTCTGTGTTTAATCTTGTTCATCAAGGTAAGTAATTTGTGATCTTATTCTTTTTGGTTCATGATCTGAATGACTTAGAAGTTTGATTTCGATTTGTTTTTCTTTCTTTTAGAAAATTTAAGTGCTAAGTAAAATGGTGACACAAACATTAAATTCATCACTCTAGGCATATTGAATGGAACTGGACTAAATTTATTTATTAACCCTAGCATTACCAAGATATTTTTAGGTCGCATTAATTACCAAGGGGAGGGAGGCCTCTGAGGACACAAGGAAAACTTAATTTTTTCTCACGGAAACTATTTTATACTGTCTGATATGAACATTGGATGTCTAAGATATCACATAGTTTTCTTCTATTTTATTACGATATTTCTAAGTACAGTGTGCACGTGACAAATTTTTCTTTATGTTAGTAACTATGACATACTGTATTTCTTATAGATCGTTTTATAGAAAAACAAACAATAAGATCAAAAGCACCTTAGTACAGTATAGTATATGCACGAAAGCACCTTCATACCACGTTTCATTAGGTACCATGTATCATACAATATTTCATCAGGGGGGGCCTTCGAGGCCCACAATGAATTATTTAAATTATAATTGGAACAAGACAAGCAATAAAAATGAAGCAAGTACGCTGTATTTCACAATAGGTTGAAGCCTGACAATATCATTGTTTTTTAGATTTTTTGTCGAACTGGAAATGTTACAAAAAAAATAATAATAATAAATTGGGGGCCTCGGAGGGCTATAAAAGCACTTAACAACATTGAAAATAATTTACAGCTACTGTCATGAACATTGATATCCGGCAGAGAAGTAGATAGATACCAGTTTGCCTACTTCAATGTAGATATCGTTTAAATTAGACTGAGGATATGATTTAAATGTGTTTAGTGAAGCTTTCAATATACATCCAAAGATAAGGAAACAGTAATTGCCAAGAAGCGTGTGTGCATAGCTTCAAGAGTGACAGGCAGTGTCTAAGAATGTACATCTGTGAGTACTTTGAAATTCGAGAAATTTCGGACATGTAGACAGTAGTAATCGAACACATTTGTGCATTCTAGGTTCAGTCTGAGTAAGGTAACTCAGTAGAAGTATGCTTGCCTTGTAATCTTCTAGATTCCGGGTTCGAATTGTAGAACAAACTTCCTGACATAACATCTCGTTGGTTTCCATTCATTTACAGCAGGCGAGTGTCCGATGAGCCTTGAAATACGAGCAATGTTACTATGTTCAAATTTTGATAGCAACTTGTAGCTTTAATTTACTTTAAAAGATCGCAAATCTACTTACTTTCATTACGAAGTGTTCTGTGTTTTAGTTACGGACTATTTATTCCTTTTTTGAAGTAAAAGCATATCAAATACAGAATTTAAAACGAACTTTTAGCGTTAGTAAGAGAATACAACACTTCGATATTAAATGTCACCAGCGTATCTAGTTACATGTTCTCAACTGGTGTGACAGTTACTTAATATGTTATATTCTTCTCCTATTAACAATGAAACTTGTCATGAATGGAAGTCAGCTATCTGGAAGTGTCTCAGGTTGGGAGTTATTCAATCTAACATTAATTAGCTTGCTTCACGATAAGTATAGCGCGCATTTGAGATGCTTATTCGTCCTAAAATTATTGTTTCAAGTATAAGAGAATTCAGAAAAGATTTGTGGAACCAGTAATATATATTCCAAGATATATTCTATTAACGTACTCTAAAAGAAGATTCAGTACAAGTGGCATTCAAAAGGTTTTGCCCCCTGACCATGTTAGGGAAGTTCTAGGAAGTTCATATCTGGTACACTAGTTATGAATTTTCTACGCAAACCCACACTCTTTTCTGATCCACTGTGGCAATAGATCTTACTGCGCCATCCTTGTATAATGTATAATTTTCTTGCTGCTGAGATAAATTTTTTAGTGTACTTAACTGGTCTGTCATGAGACCAGTTTCCGCGCTAAGCCCCCTTTACTTTCAAAAGAAGAAAAGTCGGAATGTGCCTAATGTGGTGAATAGAATGCATGAGGTAACGTGTGTTACTCCAATTGCTATGTAGAATCACCTTTAGCAGCTGATGTATGGGCAGATGCGGTATCGTCAAATATGAGAACAACTTTGCTTCAACATTCTCCATCGCTTCTGTTTAAGCATTTTACAGTTTCTTCAGCGAGTTGATATAATACTCTGTTTTTATCACTTTCCATTTTGGAGTTAATCTGTGGGAATAACTCTCGTCTCATCGCAGAAAAAAAAAAAACATGAGTTTTCCTGCTGACTGTTGCACTTTTGCCTTTTTGATGGTGGATAATTCACATGCTTCCACTGTTCCAACTGTTCTCTTGTTTCTGGGTACCAGTGATGAACCCAGGACTTTATGATCACAGGCTGCGAGGAAAAGAGATAACGATCCTCATAAAACAATAATTAACTGCTCACTGTCTTATTTCCAAATTACAATAAGTGAACCTTTTCCATGATGCAATATAACAAAAACAAACATGATGATGATATAATTTTCAGGATGTTACAGTAGACAAGTACAACTTCCTAGGGCTTCCCTAACATGTTCAGGAGAAAAGTTTTGTTGAATTTCCTTCGTATATGGATGATTACTCGATCACACTTTCGAATGGACCTATTTATTTTCATACCACTATTATCAGTACAGCCATAAAGAATGCTATAGTATAACCATTTTACTACGTAAAAAGTATAACCAAATATATTTCTAAAAAGACATATTAACACACGGAGAACGAACGTATTTTTAAAAATATGTACCTTACGTATTAGAGGACGACTACAATCAGTATTTAAGGTACTTATATATGCAAATACATTTCCTCCATAATACTCAATTTTCCATCAAAATTATGAATTCTGCTAGCAGTGAGAGATCACTCACTTTACAGTTGTATACATCAATATATATATATATAACTTATTTACTTACATAAACACTTGTGTCGTTGCTTTCAGGCGTTAAAACATTAAAATAAAACCGACAAGAACGTGACAGAAAGATAACTTAGCTGATGTCCGTTCCGATGGGACAAAAGAGAGAACTACGTATGAAAACTTCACCTACGATCGTTTGTAGCAGCTACTTTTCACAAATATCTAGTACAAACATTTGTAAATTTCTTATAAATAATCTGCACATAACCAAATACGTAGTAAGCAATACTCGTTTACTTCAATGTGTCTCTTTAAATTAAACGCAATGCTAATTCGATTATTCCCAGTCCCATGTACTTTACAATTAACTATAACATTGTTTTCGTATAAATTTAAAAGAGTTGGTCTAACCACGGGAAATTTGTGTACTTTTTGCCATGGTGTAGCTTAGCGTGCATCGTAGAACTAGTGATTCCAGCCACGAGGATCAAATATATATTGATACAAATTTGTATTTACTTACTGAGTAATTGTCTAGAACGGTATTTTTCATTTGCTTTCCATGGCTCAATTTCGGTGGAATAAACTAATTTCTAGGATCGCATTTCTTCCCAGCACTGATAAAGATCCCTTTTAAAATGTCATCCCTAAAGTCATGAAGACACGGTCCCATTCATAGATTTACAGATATCCCTAGTACATTTTCCTGGTGCTATTTCTTCCTATTATTGAAAATGCTTCATCTGATCTACAGCGAATGCACTAACCATTAAGAAAACGGATGAGATATGGACCTCACGAATTATTAGAATAGAACTCCCGAATTCACTAACCTCTCAAGCCATGAAATACTCAAGTGTCTGCAGGTTAAAGTCATATACGAGACTGGCAATGCACACGAATTTCTTTTATGGGATAACTTCGAGACTTACAGTGTACACGAAATCGTTAATTTGGAGATTGCCTGACATAGCACACTTTTCCAGAAACCCCAGTTCGTTTATAATGGCCTTTGGTTTATCTAAGTAATGTATGAAATAATTAAATATGCTCAAATGCATGAACGTTTACCTACAAATGAAAGTTTTTAAAATAGTACTTTCGTGCTTCCATAATCTATTGAGTCCTTGGTTCAATCAATTCCCATTACAAGTCCAGTGTCAAGAACCTAGAGTTATTGATAATTGTAAATATATATACGCCCTTTCCTTCTCTCCATCCCGCCATATTGAACAAGCCAACCTTTTTAATGATTTCATCACCTTTGCCCGTAACCTCAGGTGGCACTGCCACTGGTCCACTCATCCTGACACCTCTCAGACCAGAATCTCTGACACCGAAACTCATCCGAACCTTCACAAATTCTTTCCTTTCTCTCCAAACAAATTGCTCACTCTAGCTTCACTGACACGTTCCTATCACATCACAACCTCACCGCTGCAGAACGAAGAGCTATCTCCAATCTTCGTTCTGATCCAACCATCATTATCCACCCGGCTGACAAGGGATCCACCACGGTAGTCGTGAACTACTACGACTACCAATCCAAAGCCCTCAAACAAATCCTATCTTTTACCATCCCCTCGAGGAAGATCCCACCCAATCCTTCCTTAATAGGATCCGCATGGACCCCATGAGGGGCTGTCGCGTTCCACTGTCTCTACACTCTGTCCTGACAACCTCAGAACTCCCAAATTTTACCTACTTCCCAAAATCCATAAACCTGGTAATCCCGACAGACCCATAGTTTCCAGTATTGGCTCTCCCACTGAAAGAAACTCCGCCTTCCTTGACCACCATCTCAAACCATTTGTCGAGGCTCTCCCATCCGACATCAAGGATACCAACCACTTCCTCTCCACAATCCATTCTATCTCTGATCCTTTCTCACCTGGCACCATCTTAGCTACAGTTAACATGATATCACCGTATACCAACATTCCCCACACCCATGGCCTCGCTGCCCTTGAACACTTTCTCGACACACGCCCCAGTCCTTGTAAACCCAGTACACCATTTCTGCTTCAGCTAGTCCAGTTTGTCCTCACCATGAACAACTTTACCTTTGAGAACTACAATTTCCTGCAAATCAAGGGCACAGCCATGGGCACTCGCATGGCCCCTTCCTAAGCCAACCTTTTCATGGGACGCCTGGAGACCCAATATCTCAACTCCACACCCCTCAAACCTATCACCTGGCTTCGCTATATCGACGATATTTTCTTGATCTGGACCCACGGACAAGAATCTCTGGAAACATTTCTGCAAAACCTCAACTGCACCTTTCCCGTCAAGTTCACCTGGTCCTTCTCGAGGGAACTCTTAACTTTCTTTGATATGGATATCTGGCTCAAGAACAATCGACTTGAGACAGGCGTTCACATCAGACCTACCAACAGTATGCAGTATCTCCATTTCAACAGCTCCCATCCATACCATTCCAAACGCTCTGTTCCATACGTCCTTGCTGTCTGGGGCTCCCGCGTCTGTTCCTCTGATGACCTGCTCCGTAACTATTTCAGTACCCACTCCTCAGCTCTCACTGACCGTGGATATTCCAAGCACCTCATCCGTAAACAACTGGATCGCCCCGCGAAGCTCCCTCCGCTCCCAAACTTCTAACCCAGTACTACCCCAGCCTTCAAGCCCTCCAAATGCTCCTCAAACTGGCACCCCACACACTCACTGCGTCACCCGAAAGAGTTTTCCCGTCGTGTCCCAAAATAGTCTACCACAGACCTTCGAATCTCAGCACGATTCTCACCAGAACTGGACCAATCCCGCCCCCTTCCCCCAAACCTAGCAAGTGCAATGGACCCCGCTGCAAAACCTGTCCTATTTTTGATCCTAGTCTTTCCTTCGTACATCCTGTCACTCACAAGACGTACTCTTTCAGACACTCCGGTAGTTGCATATCTTCCAACCTCGTTTACTCTATAACCTATGTTCCGCCTTCTACGTTGGCTAAACTCAAACTCCTCTAACATTCCACATCAACAACCATCGTCACTCCTCCAAATCTCAACTTCCGCACCTCCCCATACCCGAACACACTTCTTATCACGGCTGGACCTTAATGAAACCTTTCGAGTCAGAATCCTGAGGGTCCTGAACCCTAACTCACCTGCCACAGTAAGAAAGAGATGGGAGCAGACGTACATCTCCATCCTTTCCGCCAACCATAAACCTGTAACTCCTTGCAACGCAGTACCGTCGTCTTCTTCCTTTCTCTTGCCTGTTCCGTCTGTAATTTCACCTTTATTATATCTTTCTATATTGTTTTTTGTTCTCCCCTTCATCATTATTGTTGTTATTATTAATTCCCCCTCCCCTCCTTACCCTCTAATTTCTTCAGGAAGACCCTTACCTGCTCCTAGTAACCTTTGCACTTTCTTCACCACTGGGTGTTTTCTCCGAGCCATCTAGTCATTTTCCCGCCTCCATAACCTGGCCACACTTGTCACCCAGCTTCATTGGCAGTATTGCGTTTCCTTAACACCACTCCCGCACCTGTCCGCTCTGTCCATTTTCCTCCCTACCAGTTGAAAACGCAGTTGCGAAACGTACTAATTTTCTATAGTGTTTGTGAAGTTATGCTTCTATCTCAAGATTTCACTATGTAAGTATCCTTTCTTTCTTCCTTGTTTACCACACCATATATAAATATAAGTTAGATTGCAGATTTCATTTATTCGTTCTTGACATCGGAAGGTAAAATTTGATATATCTCACATTCCACAATTTTGTTTAAATACCAACGAAGTGGCCAGATTATCGCCCCCAAACCTATTTCCAGTTTCATCATTTAATCGTTATTTTTTCATCACTTTAGATCGAAGAGGGGTCTCGAATCGTATCATCTTCATGCAAAACTGCGTTAGTGAATAAGGGAAGTATATGGTATTAGAACACGATACGATGTTTAACATGTTAGAACCACATGACACGTGACTGCTTGATTTAACGTAGCACCGAACAAAAGTGCACTTTTAAGCACCAGATGTTTTTAAATTAATAGTACTGGCCAAAAACAAAGATTTTTTTTTTCTCTCTCTCTTAATTTCACGTGTCCTTGCATGTATTTTGTTACGCTGAAGTCGAAAATGATATTCAAAAAGTCGCATCTGATACCAGTATCTCACAAATTCAGTGGATATGTAACAGGAGGATAAGAAATATTCCATTATAAATGTAGGAAAATGGGCGTCGTCGCTTTCATTTCTTGTAAACCAGCAGGATATGGCTAGGTATCCATCTTTGCTCTGTGAGTGAGATGTTGAACGCGAAGTAATCTCTGGTAACGAATGCCATGTTAGAAGGGAAAATTCATACGTAAAATTGGTCATCATGTCTGTTAAAGCGTTGCCAGAACCTGGAAGCTGTTCCACGTTCCTCTAAGAAGTTTCTAGAACAAGGACCTGACTATGTTACCATTGTTGACAATATGTCGACCAAGCTCAGCATGTTGGGATGCTCCATGAGCTTCAAATTTAATGTGGTGTGCTCACCTCGATTTTTTCCTGAAAACCTTGGTTCAGTGAGGGAGGAGTAAGGGAAATGTTTTCTCTCGACATTAACAAGATACCTTGTGAATGACTACAGCATACCAATCCAGACATGTCTCATCTGATTAAGAGCAACATTCGCAGATCCATAGCAAAAGAAAAAGCAGGTACAAAGTAAAACACGAAAACCTAACATGTTCTTGTTGTTGTAAACTCATATTTATCCAAAATAGATGTAGTACTTGGCACAAAATATATATTCGCTTTACCCTATATATATGCACTAACTCTACATTCATGTAGCTAGAAATATCCATACTGGTTGTGACAAAATGTGATAGTGACTAACGGACGTCATTTTTTAATTCAGTACATCGGAAAACCATGTATTTAGTTTTTTTTTTTATATATAATTTTTTTATGACCCTTTATTTTGTCGGCGAATGTAATTACTTGCTTGGAGAAATTACTCGTAATCTTTGACTGGAATTTTCCTAACCAACGATGTGTATTCCGCTTGCTCACAGTTTCTCTGACAAATGCTATATTAACGCTTCAGGCTATCTCGGACGCAGATTGTCACAGTTTAAACTCAGAACAAAAGATTATGCGAATTCGAGTTGGTTCTATGTCCATTTGTGCTACACTTTTTTTTTTCCAAACTGACCAAACAGCAATTAACGAGGCTATTCCACAAAAGTAGTCCAAGGTTTCCATGTTGTGTGTTACATGCGATAATTATCGCATCACCCCACTTGAGCTGAACAGCTTTGTTCTGATGGCAGTCAGTTGAACAGCTTACCAGTGCTTACAAGTAACTGAAAGTGTTTCCCATATACCCTGTTTTTATTAGTCAGTGAGTGTTACTGTCAAAATTTAATCAAGTAATACGTTTTCTAAGAGAAGTTAAAAACAAAAATGTGGTAATATTTATATAGGTAACTTTAAGTATGTTGCCAAAAAGTCCTCAGTATGGACTACCGACCGTATTAATTTTCTGAAGCTATTGTTTTTAATACTATTTTAAAGTTACATTTAATTGTCGTAGTAATGTAATTAAAAGATGTTATAACCTAGAAGATGCAATAACCAGTTCATTTCTTTGCAACATTGTGAATCTAATAATGAACATCAGTTAAATAGTTAATAACATTTTTTTAGAGCTCACGTTACGGAAAAATTATGTTTTGGGACACTTTCACTGGTGTATGTTTAATTGAGGTCAGTTTGGTAATACTTTAATGAAGCTCTGTCAAACTTTATTTGAACCGTGTTTCAATGGTGGCCTTAGTTTAGGCGATCTTTACGCTCTTATACATCGCAGAGTTCACAGTACTGTGTTGAACAAGTCAAGTATTACGTTCACTGATCTACTAAATTCCTTCTTAATTTTCTACGTCCATTTTCCAGTAAAGAGAACTGGAGGCTAACATACCATTCATTCCATCCATTAGCTATAGGTACGAGGTTTATAAATGAAAGTGAGTCCTGTTTTCTGTACAGGGCACATTCATTCTTTATCTAAGTTTTCGTTTGCTGTGCGTATTTTCCGTATCTATCATACCGGATGATTCTTACGGGATTCGCAGCAAAATGCGAATAACTTTGGACTTAACATACACAGAAAAAGTTAAATAACTGGCCTTAAGTACCTTAAAGATAAACGCAATCATGGTCGGAAAAGTGACTACGTTCGGCGCGAAATACTATCTAGATTGTGCCATCGGACCGCACTTTTTACGGAGTTAGACCCCAACAGGCTGAAAATCTCTATTACATTTATTTCAGTATCAATTAAATACAAGTACACCTGTTAATGAAATGCATACCTTCATGAAAATATCTCCATCTTCCCGAAGGCATTGAAAGTGACCTCTACCTATGTGACAATAAATGCGATCGATGAATACTCCTTAACTACAGCAAAACACACATCGGACCAAGTAAGTGAAACGTAACAATGAAGCAGCTACTGCACGCTGAGGCAAAGAACTAGACCACACTGCGGACAAGAGAAGACTGAACCAGCCGCTGATGAACGTCGTCGTGAAACATTTACTGTTCGACGATGGCCGCGTTTTTCTTTCATTTTTCAATATTTAAGATATTTTTGGCCTGTTGAAATTTTGAAATTGTTTCTATTACGTGATATGTAGCAGTGTCAAACTTGGCATAAACAGTATTTCATAAAATTAAAAAATTGCGGGTATCCCCGTCCCAACGCACACCCAGTTGTCAGTGTTGCCAACCAGTGTCCAAAATTATATCTTATGAACCACAAGATGTAGATGCGTGGTTGGGGTGTCCTTGGAAAGGTCTTGACTAGAATAGCTTAGAACCACCGGAAGAGTCTTGAGCAGGCTTCCAAGTTGTCAGTGTTGTCAACCGCTTTAAAGATTTAATATTTAATTTTCTTTCATAGCGTTAGACGTATCAGCACCAAACTTGGCATGAACGTTGTTCGAAACAATAAAACAATACTGTTGAGTGTTCCCGTCTTTAAGCACCTAGTTGTCAATATTGCCACCTTGTTTTAAAAAAACGTTCGTGTCTGAGACGCTATCAAGCGTTCAAGATACTTCGCGATTATTATTAGTAAAATCGCAGCGCTGTATTTTGCGGAAACTTTAGAGTACAAAATGTATTGACTACGTGTGTTTCTCAGTATTAATTTATGTTTAATTTATAGCCATATTATTAACAAACTTACGATACTTCAGACCTGTGCATGACGGTTCAAGATTATTATTGAACTGTTGTACATGTTCCAAGCGTGGTAGGAATTCATATAACTTAGGAAAGTCAATATTTTAATGTTTACTTACTTTGAGATGAGGTTGAATTGTGAGTTACGATCGTGATTCTGTGTATAATATTAGCTTTTCTTTACTCTAAATTAAACTTAATTTTCTCTAAATGGCCGAGTAAAACTGTAGTGCAACGAAATGCTGAAATAGAAAGTCACTTTATATTGTACATAACCAAAATTACAGAGGAATGGTCAAGATGTTATGAAAATGCTCTTTATACGTTCAAAAGTGGGTTTGTCTCCCGAAACTATATTGTTAGTACACGTAGGTAAAAATGCGTTTATGAAACAGAATATTGAGAAAGATCGTGGTCTTCATGCTCATACGAAGCATTTATCACAACTACGCATAGTATAAAGCCTTTCATCTAATGTAGTGTGAATTCATAATACTAAAGTTATACAGGATATGTTCTCTCAAGCGAAAATATCGAATTCTGGTGTGTTGTGGTGAAATATTATGAACAATGGCGTGAATAGTGTCACTATCGTATAGGTGAAAATCGCATTCACAATTAATACTGAGAAACTTAAATCAGGCATCAGAAGTGCAACACCATAACAGGTCATTTAACGTGAAAACATTTCTTAATTTCTCTTAAATTATTACTAACTGCTTTTACTGTTGTCTATAAATATTTCTGTATTTAATGATATTCAAACTTATTAAAAATGTATAGTTTTCATATAAAGGTATGTTTGCGAGAAAATTAAGTGAGAGCATTACAAGGTAACATTTAAAAATCTAAACAGTATTTGACCTTTCTATTTATATTAGCTATACGTTTATTTTTGTACACGCAAGTAGGCTACTTTGTGGTATGATTTTACGTGATTATATATTTAAGTTCGTTAGACCAGAGAGATTTTGACTAATAACTAACTAACTCTATGGCTTATGGAACTCGCAAGTTCATCGCCGCAGTAACAAACGTTCGCCATTGGATTCTATCCTGGGCGGTATTTTGACTAATAGGGCGGGATAAAAAAAATAGTCCGAGACGTATAATCAAATAATCTCAATAGCATCAATTTAGTGGTGATAGTCATGTTGCATCAAATTACAATTCATAACCCATAGCTAGGTCATGGAAAGTTAGCCATGTATAAATTATACATTGAACTCAAAATAGTGATGAGGTTATATGTGGTATATGTTTAAAAGCTGTATAGGTTCGTATCAGCTCTAATGACGATACGCAGTTCTCTTGTTAGGAAATATTCGTAAATGCACATGAACAAAATATTTTTCGTATTGTTTAAAGTACCTTAATACATAAATGTGGAGTGTTTCATCGAATGTGAAAAGATGTGTCGATATTTTTGGACATTGTAAATTCGAGATTTCAACCATAGTGAAGAAAAGCAGATAACATGCCTTAAATAATACTGTAATACGCTATTCGTGTAGTTTGCATTTGCACCCTGCGAGCGAGTGCCGCTCCTGACAGGTGTTTTTGTATTTCAATTTTTTTTTTAATACGACGTTGTTTTGAGAAATGTTTCAAAGAGTTTTCAATGTTATCTTAAGTAATTCGTAAAACCTGAAAATTAACACCGTAATTTCACAGATATACTAGGTAAATTCTATGCATTTGCATTATACACAGTGTAAAATGTAATGAGAAAAGGAAGACTTCCTGAAACAGAAACATAGCAATTGCAGGTAGCTTTTCTTACACTACGAAAAGAGAACACAAGGTTACTCGATTTTTTAATAGCAATATTTATTCTTATTTTCTCTCCTGTTCATATGGTAAAATTTAATTTGCAGTAAAATGACCATCATCACAGAACCTTGTCCAACTTCACATTTAATTTTATGCAACTTTCGTTACGATAATTATTGTTAGCAGGAAGATTCCCGTCCTTGTTATTGCGTAGAGAATTGGATTTAATTTCAGTTTCATTAATTATATTTATAGTTTAATATCTTATATATGAAGCTCAAAATCTGTAGTTTGGCTGTATGTATGTCCGGTATACAAATGCACACTTTTGGATCAACCTGAATAGAGTTCACGTGGCTTCCTTATTTTCTAAGGAGACCTTACTGTTTTCGAAATTTGGACTCTGGAAAAGAAGATTGGCCCTCATGGTACCTCTAACCTCACGTAACCCATCATATTTTCTTTCAACCCTCACGACAGCTCCATTGCTTCAGATTATATATAACGGAAAATATGACAGAGTGAGTTGAGTTGTTTTATTGGAAATTCCGAGCAACATCGGGATCTATTTAAAGTTTGTTTTCTTGTTTCTTTCTTATTTTTCGTGTTCTTGATATTGCTTGCAATAGCCCTTCCAAGACTTTTTCTTTTTGCTGCGCACTGTATATTTATTTTAAAATAGAATGATAAGAATGGTTAGGAACAACCTACATTGTTATACAGGTGAATTTTGTTAACAAATTTTATGATGAACCTAGAAATTAAACTATTAATGATGATTTTCAGATGACGGAACTTAAAGCGAAACAATTTACCATCGAAACAGATTTACGAAACAAGATGAAAACAATGCAAAAGGAGCATGAAAATAAGGTAGAAAATCTGCTGCTCAAGATAAAAACTCTTCAGAAGGAAGTGGCGACGTTATCGAAAGTAAAGAAAGGTTTAAATAAAGACCTAGCTGGAAGTGGTAGTGGTACTGATAGTCCGTCTTTGGCTTGAATATTTACTCAGCAAAGTGCGGTGAAATGTGATTTTAAGTGTGTATTTTTTTTTTTAGATGAATGCCATCGATATTTTGAAACTGTGGGAAATTTGTGGTTAACACATGAATATTTTTGACATAGAATGGAGAATAAATCTTAACTTAATCGTGAAGGACTTGAAAATGTAAATAATTTTTTATCTGCTAAATATATAGCACAAACTAATTTAGTGCTTTTTTGTTTTGGTATATTGTTGTGTTCTTATTTTCACTTATTTAAATATATTTATACATTATTGGTATGAAGAATTGGCATGGTGCATATTTGTTGAAGAGAATTTACAAAAGTATTCTTTCTTCATGACCTTGTACCACGCAAGGTTTTTTAAAGCTTGTGCGCTTTGTATGATACTTGTATTGTTATAAAACCTGCTTTTATTTTTTAAATGTTTTGTGAAAAACGGTGAAGGTATCGTTTTTAAAATCTTGTAAAAGGTGACATGCTGATGAAGTAGCACGTAAATTCTTGCATTCCTTGAAGTGAACGTTTTTCAGAAATTTTCAAATGTATTTGTGAATCATGTTTGTATATATTTAACCAATTTTAATTGAATGTCGAAGATGATAAATAATGTGTGTGTACAGTGCTGCATGTGGAATTGTGGAATGAAATTATTTGTATGATACGAATGATGTTGTGAGACTTGATGTATTACATTGATATTATGATGATTAGAGTAAAGGAGAATATTTGTCAGGTATTTCACTTTCAATTGTACTGTACCCTTGTTATTTGTTATTAAATATCCGTGCCACATTTTACATTTCTTCTCTACATGCTTAATAGAAATAATTCGTTTTCAACTAATAGAATTTTGTTCAAGGAGTGTAAAACTGTTCATATTTACTCCAGTTGTCAGTAATTACTAGCGGCTTGTATTAATTCCGATAGTAAATCAACTGTATTTACTTTAATTGTCCATAAGTTTACAAATAATAAGGGAGTTAATAGATGGAATGATGCGAAATTTCAATATATATCAGTTTCAGTAAATAATATTTCATAACGCATGTCCTAATCAGTACAATATTCTTTTTTCGTAATTGATGAATTTGCCGGAAGAAGGGCACATAGTTTATAGCGTGGCCATGAGCTATTCCGGCAAATTCCACAATTACTTTTCTTACTGATCTTGGTTAGTGGGGAAAACTGAGAGATGATAGCAGAACTGTTCTTCCGATAACATGACATTTTGTGAAGTCATTTTTGTTTTCTGGATAAAAAGATTAATAAATGTTTAATTAATAAAATCTAACGTAGTGAATGAAATGCTTCGTGTAAGTACGGTTGAAAGTGAAAAGTAAATATTCCAGGCATTTTAATATGTAACTTAGAGTGCAACGATCTGTTTCCTACAAGCTAGAGGTACTTACGTGGTGTCACCTTCGTAGAAGAAGTTTTTT
This sequence comes from Lepisma saccharinum, assembly GCA_022664845.1. Lineage (NCBI taxonomy): Eukaryota > Metazoa > Arthropoda > Insecta > Zygentoma > Lepismatidae > Lepisma > Lepisma saccharinum. The sequence continues at coordinate 58,459 of JAGDQP010007081.1, forward strand.
TAAAGTTCGATGTTGATTGTTGAATGTTACGTCATTACTAGTGTAATATACAAAGACAAGTTTAAAGAAAAGTGTATATAGAATGCACAGTATTAGGAGTAAATTATCATTCTTGTGAAAGACAAAAAAATATTAATTGCTAGTACATTTGCTCTGACTTCCAAGAAAATTATCAATTGAAATGTCTTCAAAAGATATTTAAGTTGTTTAAGTTGGTGGAACTTACGTTGTTTGTAAGATTTTCCAACCAGTTCGTCCAGAGCTTAATTTATAATGCTGTATAATTATTCTCAATAATTTCCATGATTTCAGAACTCAGAATTCATTAGCTGTGTATATAGTTTCAGCATTCTCGTCCTGTAAAGCTGAACTATTCCATTTATCTGATGATTTTAATTGTTAAAATGAAGTAAGTCAATACATTGTGGAGACGATGATAGATATTGTTCTGTATACAAATGGAACTTCCATAAGTGATTTATATAATAAAGTAATTAAACAATGAAACTTGTAACATAGAACTGATTTCTTGTAGTAATGTAGAAATCTTAGTTTGTAATTCTTTATTAAAAAGTTTTAAAATACAGATATTTTGATGTAGATAAGAGTTGGTACTTATTTTGTACTGAAATCTGTTGGTTAAGTGAGATGGGAGCAATGCTTATATTTTCCGAAAATGTTGGATTAGTAGATGCTTCCTTTCTCAGTAAGAGTTCAGTCACTTATAATCCCTGGCAAACACTAAAACAATTTCTCAATTGCTTTAAGTCTTCCTGTATTGCCAGTTGTGATGTAAAAATTTAGAGACAATAATTATACTTGGCGCATTTCAAAAGTAAGAGCCGATTGGTTCTAAAAATAACAAAAGAAGTGTGCGAAAAATGTATAAATGGCTACAAACACACTTAACGTCATTTTCCTATGCAAGCACCATTGTTTTCCAAGCAGTTTTTACACTTTGGAACAAGCTTCGTATACCCTCTGCATAAAATTTCGCCGCTTGGACGCTCAGACAATCCAGCACTGCCGTTTTCAATAGCTTTCTCTCTCCGTGTTGTTAAGCCACAAGCTACTTCAGGTACAAAAAGACGTGGTACTCACCAGGTACAAGTTCAGAACTATAAGGTGATCAAAAAGATTCCATCGACACTTCTGAATGGTTTGGACAGTGCGGTCAGCAGTGTATGGACTCATGTTGCTACGAAAAAGATCCAAGATCCATTATTTCTTGCGTCAACATTCCACGTCAACGGTTTGAATGACATGTTTATTTTTTTTATTTTTTTTTTATTTTTTATTTTTAGATATTTTACGATACACCTGTAATGTGACTTTGCGTTAAGAGATGGGATCATATCACTGACCGTACTTCACAGCTGGCATTATCGTTTATTTTCGTAGTTACCATTACTCATTGTAACACAATGATAAAACAACAACAGACTAGTGAAAGTCTAGCTACTAGGTGGCGAATAGATCAGTTAAAGCTACTGCGCAAGTATTATCCGCTCTGTTTCCAGTCACTTTTTGTAAACAATTGGCCCTTACTTTTCAAATGCTCCTCGTAATAATAATAATAAACTTTTAAAGATTGAAAGTAACTAAAGAATGATGTGTCACCTATACATGACACTCAGTGACATCCTTCAATTTATGTGTGAACAGTTACGGGGCTTTTCGGAACTATAGGTCTAATAAACGACTGAAAATCGTTATTTATCCGATGAGAAGGAGGGTGATTCTCCACTAAAGGTGTAGTTTCATGCCCCGAGAGGGTGGAAGTTTGAAAACACTTTGGAAAAGGAGTTCTTTTGCACATAACTAAAGTGACTTGCGATAAAACAATATTCGTATGTTTGAAAAATTTTAAGATCCTGTATTTTGGTCCACAAGGTGGGAAACCTTACCTCCGTGCCTTGTCACTGGGAACATTTTTATACCTACTATATGTTATAGTATTTTTATTTACAATAAAATGAACCGCTTAGTATAATGAAAAGCAAGAGTAACCCAAATTCTTAGTTCTGTCTATATAGAAAAAGCATGTTATTATATATACTTTTCTTCATGGGATATGATTGTCCCCGCTCTTTTACCTCACCTCCCAAAGATGAAGTTCTTATAAATTTGATATTAATCGAGTGCAATATAAGATTTATTATTTTTCTTCTGGAAGAACTAATACAGATATATTCCATTTTATATGTGTAATTCGCTGTAAACTATTAAAAATTTCGTTAGTGCCAATCTAAAATCTCACCTCCGTGATATTTAATTTATAGTAAAAAGAATGTGTTGCAAGCCAAAACTCACCAGTTATGGCATAGTCTTAAAGGTGTCTCTCACATGTAAAAGTAAGGAGCTGCATTTCTAAATACAATTAAAGTTTTTGGACAATTATATTAGTAAAGTTCTCACCTCCATTACTCAGAGCTGACCACAGAGGTGAGGTTTCATCACGGAAAGAGAGAGAATACAGGCCTGCATGTTTTCAAGTTTATGTCTGGGTTTTGGAAAATTGTAGGTGTTATTTACAAATGCGACGACGCTAGGTTCGAAAATGGCATCCATTTCTCTCAAACACGTCAAGTTTCTTCACAATTATCGTAATCATAAAATTGAGCATAAAGCTGTTTTAAATTCTTATAAGTAACTTTCATTTACTGTAAACAGCAACAAACACAAAGTTAACATTTGTTGGCATAGCTTCACGAAGTGCCATAACAAGTCATCATCATTACTATATTTTTTCTTCCTCACGTTCATTAAGCAAGTTTCAACATGTTCATTTACAAAACCTTTCTGATGAAGTGAAAAGTTACGGAAAGTATAAAAATGAATACGTTGAAGTGTTGCTTTGTAAATATGTTTGGTTCTCTTACAGCAAATAACATCCAGTAGAATCAGTGACAGCAGATAGACAGTACATTACAAAATATACATCATCAAATTGCACATGACGTTATGCTACTGAACAGTTCCCGTGTCAGCCGCTTGTGAAGTCAGTAGTACACTTCAGTTACGAGCCTTTTTGTTTTTGAGAGATCATCTGGTTGATTTCCGTTTGTAAATCTCTCCACTTTCCTATATAATTTTCATCTGATGAAAGCGTTTCCCGTGCTATTTACTTGTGTCTACATTCACTGGAAAGTCGTCTAAATCGGAGTGCAATAGATGTACTTTGAGACTCATGTTGCATCCCATTTGATTTTAAATTTGTCATTGTTTCAACTAGCTTTTCCCTGAGAATATTTGAAACTCATTCATGCCTGCTTTTCTAACTTGCGACTAGGGACAGGAAAATAGCATTGCTATGGTTTAGCAGAAAGATGGCATCGGGTGTGCAATAAAAAAAAACGTACTTGACCTTATCCAACCTCCACGTGCCCCTGGTCACTAATTTTATTAAATTTCTTAATGCGTAATATGTAATTATATATAATTTATATATATATATAAAAGAGAAAAGTTATTTTTCTTAAAAAATAAAATACAAACAAAACCACACCAGGATTTGATCCCAGGTTCTTCGTATTAGTTTTCCGACATGCTACCAATACACCAAATTGGCAATTGGAAATCAGCCGCTTGTCAGTCTCATTTACGGTTAAGGAGTAATGTGCCTGTTCCCATAGCAATGCTATTTTCCTGTCCCTAGTCGCAAGTCTTTTCTACATTTGTCATTGTAGATTGAAAATGTTCATCCTTGATTAGCTTTCTTATATCGGCGTACAAACACCTTTCTTCACCTTGACGTAGGATTTTTTTTTTTCTTCAGAGATACTGAAAACATTCGCCAGACACGTTAAAAGCCTTAACGAACTGCTTGAACAATCCTAACTTAATATGAAAAGAAGTTAGCACAATGTTCTTAGGGTCAACCAAAGTTTGTCTCACTACGTTCTTGGAACCACCGTGAAGTCTGCCACTCTTTTCTCACCAAGTGTTCTGTACGAGCTCGACTGTCCCATTCACACACACACACAAATGGCATCTTCGTACACCCAGACTGCAATCCCAACACCTTGAGATCACCACACACCAACCGCATGTGGTCTGTGTATTTCATTTTCTGAAGTATCAGCCGGAGACTTCTATATAACTCTTTCTATACGATTTGCAAGCAAGTTATTTTGTTTTAAGCGTGACCCTAGAGTCCGGGGAATCTTCCTTAAAGAGGCCTAATTCTCTTACTAGATTGTTCAGTTGCACCAATATGAAAGGTTTTGGGTTGTTGTCAGTGTCACTTCCAACCACTTTTTGTTTCTAATACATTAGATGCAACAGATTCTAGATTATCAGATGGAAATGGTATAGGAATGCCAGGTCCATGTGGGACAGGCTTAATTGCCGTATCCAAATCAGGGTACGAAATTTTATGCATGTTTTTGGTGTTGAACCCAGAAACCACGATCAAACAGAAATGACTATCATCTACGTTATTCCTTCGTTCATGTCACGACATTGGAACGCCGAAAGATGGTGATTTTAACTTACCACTGCTCCATTTTTTTTAACTGTTCGACACAAGTACGACATACAATATGAGGAGCGAAATTCTTGTTCTGTTTCCCAAGTTTCATACCAAAGTATGCTCTATAAGCACGACACACACAGTCCATTATGTTACGACGACGCTTCTTAATGAAGAAGAAAAAAAAACATATAACAATGCATTTGGATTGTTAATGGAAGATCTAGGCGCCATGATTTCTCATTTAATCGCTTTGTACTAGACACACATTCCTTGAAAAAATTTAACTGCACCGTCTTTCTGCATCAACAGCTTAGTTAACAGTAACAACACGGCAGGGATAAGTAAGTCACCGCAAATGACGTCACCTCGCTTCGGAAATTCTTGTAGTAGTATTATTTTTCTTTGTTTTTGCGTTTGACAGGAAAAGACAGAGATATTGTGAAGTAATACAAACAAAGGACTGTTGTAAATGCCTAGGATATTCACCTGTATTATTTTCTTTTGTTCGATAAAAGCGTTGCCAACTTTCAAGAAACTTCGGGGGGGAGGGGAATCGGGTTTTTCGGTAAATTTTCGGGTTTTTTCTTCTTTCCATTGGGCACAAATATTACATCCGTGGAATTTCTATTCCACAGGCTTCCTAGCGATATATAATTCATGGCCCTATGAGAGAAACAGGGCAAACGCAAGTAAAGATCTGTGATTTTCATGAATCTTCTGGCCGCTGAGAGGGGGTTAACGACGTGGTAGCTGTAGAGCAAGAGCTATGGGTGATGGAATAAAACTAAAAAAAAAAACATTAATTCTCAAACATACAGCCCTATGTAATTTAATTAGTTAGTGGTAATATAATTTCCAATATAAAACAATATTGTCTTGTTACAAAGACTTCCGAGTTCTTTTAAAATTTGCTTTTATAGCGCATTCATATAAGATACTTCATTTTGTTTGAAATGTTAAAAATGAGAGCTAAATAGTGTTACACTGTGAAGAGAATAATTATTGTATGTATTGCATGTAATACAAATTATAATTTTAGGTTTTTTAACTTACGTTCCCTAATAAGAATTTTACACTTTCTTCTTACCTCCGTGATCACTGATTTCTTACAGGATGTATTTATTTGAAAAATAATGTTCAGCTAGCTCGGACACAGGTGTATTTCATCGACTATATCGAAGTATCTTTAATTTTAACGCAACTTTAATTTTTCGAAAAAGTCTAAAATTCACCTTCTGCAGAGAATCACCCAGATAATATCTTTAGGACCAAAAAATATATCAGTACTGTAGAGCAAACTAATATTTCATCACTCAGGTGTTTCTATATATAACTCTGTATCGTCCGATGTGATCAGCATAGAAAAATAAGTTCATGGTCCTTTAAATTCACAACTCATTCGATTAAATTTAATGTTTCTCAATTCAAATAGATCAAATCTTAAGTGCATTCAGAACTACGAGTTTGATAGCTTCTTTTGTTCTCAAGGTATCCACGTCTGACGTTTAGTTTACTTTAAGAAGTGACGTTAGAGCAACCTTGCTTGCCTGCGCGTCAAGCTAGCAGTGTCACGTAGTCTGTCTTTAACCATGTTTATCTGTAGTGGTTTTGGTTGCAGTAATCATTCTAGCAGGTGTCATAAAAGGAGGAAATACACTTTCTTATATTTCTAAAGAAAAATTATCCGCATTACACAATGCGAGGCCAAAAGAGCTAGTTCGTAGGTTTTTGTTCCTTCTAAGCTTCAGTGCTGTATTTCATGCACTTTAAAGCAGGAAGCTTCTAACAATCGTGTGTTTTAAAGACAAAACCTCTTAACACCAGATTATAAAGAATATTAAAATCTGGCTCTGTCCCTTTTTCATATTTACCTTTAATCCAGGAAGATATTACACCTCTGTTATATTTAATTTATCTGTATGAGAAGTACAGCATATAGATTGCCTAAGCAACATTTCGACATTTTCATTTTTTTCGTCCGTACTTTTCATAGGGAGGCAATGCGTATCATTAAATGCATTGAGAGTATCTAAATTGAAAACTACACTTATCTATGTAACACGAAATTTAGTTCAGAGGTCATTTTACATTATATTTAAACACAACAAAAATAGTGAAGGAATAATCGTCCGGACCTTATTCAAGATATCATGCAACCATTTGCGTGGTGCGTCCAAGGGTAAACAAGCTACCTCAGCCAGGACGGACGATCGCTGTGCGCGAACCCAGGCCTTTCCGAATGAGAAGCCAACACACTAGTAATTGAGTTATGGCGGCTCTAACCATTATAACATTATGCAATCAAAGCTACCCTTCAGACCAGGGTGGCATAGTATTTGTCATATTTTCAGTTGAGGGTTTTACAGAAGGCGCGTGGTTTTTTATTTCTCTCTTTCGCTCTCGAAAACACAGCTATGGACTTTGACAAAATGGCATTGCTAGAACCATAGCAATTTTCTATCGAATTTTCTGAGTTTAGACTCTGATTACACTATAGAGGCAGATGAACGTAGGCGAATTAGAAAATTTATACAAGAGGGCGGAAAAAACTAACAAATCTGTTCTGCTACACTTGTTTTCGACAAAGTATGAGAAGAGTTGCTGTAGCGTATGTGATCATAATGTTAGCCATTATATCGAGACAAAATCTTTTTCATCCAGGTATCATTTCACTTGCGTAAGACCAGCTGTATTCTAATTGATAATGTTCTGACTTTGAATACATACAAATATACATAAAAATAGAAATTTCTCTGACATGCTTTCTTGTGCACTTCAAGTTGTTCTGTTAGATTCCTGGTCACGGATCCAGATGAAGAAAAAACCCTTCTCAAGACACACACACACACAACGAAACAAACCCTCAGAAGTCCCCCTTAAGAACAAAATTATACTACCAGAATGGGAATGTCGACAAGAAGTTAGGGAAAATTACCCGGCAAATACTAAAGTCCCTCCAGCCTTAGTTCGAAGTAGAGGTAAACAAATCCACGTGGGTTGACGAGCGTTGATTGGCTATCGAACTCACCGCAACATAGTGCATACTAAAACTAATGATTTCAAGTAAAGATACTGACAATTTTCCTGCTTTTTCATACATAAACGAATTATTTTATATTTTTTTTTAAATAATAGATTCTGCCGTATTTCAGTCGCACACACTTAAACATTTAGGTTTTTATTGCGCATGCGTGCTAATGCAACTGATTTGAAAAGGAAGAGCTCCGTAGCAGCGATGGTTGACAATAATCCATCTCTCTTTCGTATTATGAAACACAAGAAAAAGAAAACTACTTACAAGTGCAGCAAAAACGTAGTGTTACACTTACAAGTAATTTAATAAATTGTGCAGAGCATAAACAATCACAGGCGTAGATGAAATCATAAAGATTGCTGGTGAGTTTTTTAAGGGTGTTTTTTCTACAGGTATGCAGTACGCACAGTGTGTGAAAAGAATGTTCCATAACTGCAAAAGATTTTAATTACTTTGCCATAAATGTGTGTTGGCGCCCTCGAAAGAAAGAATGGCAAAAGGGTGCGAAGTGTGATGCGGAAGAAAGGATGAATTTTTTAGGTTCGCGCTACATCGAAAGTACACAAATTTGTTTTTGATAATGAGCCCCTACTCGAAAACAAGTGTGTTGACTACTCTGATATTCCAGGAAAAAAAAAAGAACTACAATCTCGTGGGAAATCGGCCTTCCATCCTGACGGAGGTTTTCCCTCGGTCAAACCACGCAAATGGAGGAATAGTACTTACAAATTAGGACCTGACCGATGACTACCTTCCAACATCCTCTCTCTCACCTTATTTAGGCCTAAGATACCTGAAGGACATATAAAATAAACTGAATTCTTATGGGAAACCGGATTTTAATTTGTGCGTCTGAAATGTAGTATTTATTTAATTATTTACTTCTTTTAGAGAGATTAAAAAAATGTTGTCTTTTCATTAACTTGAGTTTTGTCTTCTCATTTCTTCATTTTTTTTCAATTCCTGCAAAGCGATTATCCTTTGCTTAGAAACTCAAAGCAAGCAAACAATACCCATGTCTATATATATATATATATATATATATATAT
>JAGDQP010007082.1:0-37223 GCA_022664845.1 Lepisma saccharinum
GATAAAACCGTCTGTGTGTTTTCCGAGTCAGAAGAAAACATTCCGTGTCTCTAACCAATCAGATTGAGTTGCCCGGGTACTAGCCACTCCGATTTGTGTATATGGGCATTTCCTGTGGCTTGTTTTTACTGCTTTAACGATCCATCACAAGTGTTGGTACACACAATCGAACTCACATGATATCCCAATAATTTATTTTCAGTGTATGTTACCAGAAGAGTTTTGATGCTTATGTAAATTATCTGAACTTCTTCCTTTTTCCTTTCCAGGTGAAAGAAGACTGGAAATACGTAGCGATGGTTTTGGATCGCTTATTTCTCTGGATCTTCACGCTAGCAGTGCTAGTGGGCACTGCAGGAATCATTCTACAAGCACCTACACTGTATGATGACAGAATTCCAATCGACAAAAAATTTTCCGAGATCAACACAGCAACAGTAGTTCGGTGTCCTCAGTAGCAACTAGAGAACAGCATCGCATCGCCCCAGGGTATTGCGATGCGGTGCATGGCAATCAGTAAGAAACAGCAGGAGCTGCAACAACAACAACAACAACAACAACAGGCACTCATATCGAATAATAGCATGTTGGTAAATGCATCAACGTCCACAGGTGGTAATTAGCGAGACGATAAAAAACTGGTATGTAATTCAGGCATCGAAGTTTTGAATATTTTAGGACGAAATATTTATATTAAGGAGAGTTTACTATCAATGGCAATCTGCACGGCACCGTAACCTTTGTCCAAAATGAAAATGTGCAATGAGACTCAAACAATAAGTGAACGACTAAAAAATGTATTAGAGCAATTTTACGCACAGTGTATAATGGAAATTTAAAGACTCACAGTACAAACTTAGTTTAGGGGAAAACACGATCTAACCTAACCATACCTAACTAGACGTACTCTACGAGACAGTTCTGAAGAGTCAACGTATGTAATTGAATAACAATCGATCAAATGAAGCATTACTACCCTTACACTGTTAAATATTCTGGGAAAGTACCTTGATATATGACGTTTCAGAAAAATATCCATATATGCAGTTATTTGCACTAATCCTGGAAACGCACTGATTTATTTATTTTACTTTATTAGAAGTTGTTTTCAGTTCCAGTGTTATTTGCACATACACGCCGAAAGGAAAAAAACTGTTTCTTATCCTAACAAGATGATGATACAGTGTTTGTGCCGCTATCTTGGTCACTTATTTTTTTTTTTTTTTCAGAAATGGGAACTATTGTTAGCCACTAATTGACAAAACGAAAAGTGACTGAAGCTTAGCGTAAGTAATGACAGTAACTTAGGTTGTCTTCGGAGTTCGGACAACGCATTTGTGATCCTGTATACAGTTTTCTTACGGTGTTTATTTATAACTAGCAGTCTAGTCCAGTCGGTAAGACGATGGACTTCTAACTAAATGACCCTAGTTCGATTCCCGCTTGAAATCTTAATATTTTTTCTCCCAGTATCCCTGAACACTGAATTGTATCTTGTTTTATCAGTCAATTTACTAGATTTCCAGGCTGCTAAAAGCTGTCTAGCTTTTTCAGGGATGTTTCTGAAAATATTTCACAGTCAAAGGCGCCCTTCATGGGAGGCAAGGAAGGCGCTTTCCCCACTAGCCAGAGAAAATTATACTATGCAAGATAGAAAACAAAAATAAAATGTTTATATGTACTTTCTATATATTTTATTAATTTTTATTTTATTTATTATTTATTGTCAACACAACAAGCTGTATAGCCCAATTAGTGTGTCGATATTTAAAATACTCATTTACAGACATTTTTATTACAATACTTCTAAATGCTTTGGAAGACGAGGACATATCATATATATCCAATTCGATGGAAGTTCTACATATTTCATTGAAGGTAGTGTAGCTGTGGACAAATGTATCGTCGCGTGCCGTTTAGCATTATTTTCAAAATTCGCAAAGATGTCCCCCCTCCCGTGTGTAGTATCTATTAACGAAAATTAACTTTAGGTTTAATAGTCTCCTTGTGTTAAAAAAATATCACTCTCTGCGATAAAACGAAGGAACTATTTAACTTTTAGTAAATTCTGGATTTAGCATTTCGGTTGGCGAAAAAATATTGTTTAGCTTATATTGCCCTAATTTAGCGACATATCGGAACAATATTTTCCTCAAGCGTGCGTCATGTGATTGTGCATATGTCTGTAAGTCAACAAATTTATACGATGTTTTAAAATACTTACTTATTTTTAAATAAGAAAATTCAGTTATAGACATGCGACAATACTTCTGTCCATACCTGTACATATTCTCGAGGTTGGTGACGTCACTATATTGGCTTTGCCTTTTTGCAGTGGAAGAGATCAGCTCAGCGTTGTCTTCGCGAGTTTTTAATGACGGGACGAAACTGTATATCAATGATACTAAGTCTGTGCAGTCTAAGCCATTTTGAATTATTTTCCTTTGGTCTAATGAACATAAGCATAGTACATTTTCTCTAATGTAGAAACGTTGATAAACTTTCTTCCCATCTTTATTACAAATCCTAGAATTTTAAAAGCTTCATTATTAATATTGAATATTTGTTATGTGGCTGTTAAACGTTAATTTCATATCAAAGATGACACCAAGGTTTTTAACTACGTCGCGCCTACTTACTGCATACTTCTGAATTTAATAATTAAATAGACAAATCGTTTATTTCTACTGAAAGATAAAACTTCGTATTGACTGAAAGTTGATTGATAGCGTACCAGTCTAAACTATGCTGTAGTTTTATGACATCTTCCATGGGATTAATTTTAGCATATATTTGAGGTCATCAGCAAATAGCACTTTTTCATTATCCAGTATGAATTCTGGTAGGTCATTAATGAACAAGAGGAATAACAACGGTCTAAGATGCGAGTCTTGCCGGACTCCTGACAGTGTTGTATATTCATCAGATTTGTGTTCCTTAAATAGAACATATTGTCTGCGATTAGTTAGATAAGACCACATGAACCTAATAAGGATGGAGATATGTAATAGTGATTTAATTTACCTAGTAATACATTGTAATTAAGTTTGTCAAAAGCCTTTTCAAAGTCAATATAAATCGCATCAACTTGCGATAACCGTCAAACGGGTTATCAATAAAATCTGTAACAACTGCAAGGTTCGTTACCTTGGATCTTTGTGAAACAATGCCATGTTGTTTAGTTGAGATAACTGGCTTCACATGATTAATAATTCGTTGATATACAATCTGTTTAGATACTTTTGCAAAGACTGGTAAGATTGTTGTTGGACTGTGGTTGATAATTTCTCGTCTGCCGTTTGTTTTAGGTATAGAACAAAGTAAAGCAGATTTTCATTTGTTATGGAATATACATGTTCTTAGTGCCACGTTGAAAGCAATCAATAGGGAATGTTTAAATTTATCAAAACATCCTTTCACTATATACGAGGATATGCCATCAGATCTAACTGTCGTTTTGCATTTTAGATCCTTGACAGCCTTTTCTACTACATTTAAATGTATTGGTCGACAGACAGTATTTCAATTTCTTCGTAACCCCTAGAATTATACAATCAAAATTACTGAACGGTTGAGAAGAGGATACAAATACTGATTGGAAATCCTGTGCAAACGTATTAGCTATCTCCTCACTATTACACAAATCTGATCTTCAAATTTTAATATACTTGGGGGAATGTGTTTTGTTTTTATTAATTTTCACAGTTGACCTGGATCATTATTGATATTATTTCCAGAATTTGATATAAAGGTCTTATAAGTTATGTTTATGTCTTTCTTGACTTCCCTACACAATCGAAGAAATTCCTGATAGTAGGGTTTTGAATTTTGAATGTAGACTTTATATAATAAATTGTTTTAACATTGAGTTTCCAAATAATGTATTTAGTAAACCAGCACGGATACTTTGGGACGGAGTTCTTTTGCAGGGGACACATTTGACAAATATTTCATAAATAATATCATAAAGTTTATTAACTAAATCATTAACATTATTATACTCTTTTAAGCATTCCCAATCAACTTCCAGTATGCTTTAAGGTAGGTTTAATATTCTTCATGACATGGTTCTTTTTGCGTCCTTAATTTACTAAATATTGTCATGGTTATCCTGTTAATAACTTTTATTGCCACAGAAAAACTGTCGCTTTATTTTTGCCCCCCCCCCCTCTGGAAATCACAAGATGGGCGCCCTTGTTCACAGTGTATACAGTACAGATCGGACATCACTTTGTATAAACATGCATGAATTCCTCCAGATCAAATTGATGGAATACATTGCTTAACAATACTAATACCAGTAAAGTAATATTCTACTGACTCATAACAGAACCATGAAATCGAAGAAGTTATCATTACACATACTAAGTAAATCAAACAACTTCAACTGTGTAATTTCACACAGAAGATGGATAACGGAGACCGAATAACTCCAGAAATAATTGTATAAAGTGTTTATTAAAGGAGTCGGCATTCTGAGGAGCGCGTCATTAAATTGAAACTATAGCTTCCACTGACCTATTTTAAATAGTGAAAACTATTTTCGTTTTGTACAAAAGTTACGGTGATCATGTAAGATTTCTTCATTGATATATTGCATTGTATTGCTGAGCAATGACCAAGTAATCACCAACACAATTACTTGATATATTAGTCACTTGCTCACAACGAATCTTGAAATAATTTTCCATTGTATTTAGACACAAAATGTGTGTCATATTTTATGAAAAGTCACCACGTGACACTATCAAACTGGACTTCAATACACTTGAAGAATAACTATATGCATATAATAACAAATCGTGTTTACAGTTTTTATTTCACTGAAAATCTAGTAGTATTTTCGTAGTTCATTCGGAACAGGTTTATAGTAGCTTAGATCATGCAAGATCAAACACTGTTGCATATTTTGTTATTTTTTATAGCAAATGTTCACTTTGCCATTTGTAACCAACCATTTCTGAATTGCAATTGCGATCGAAAAGTGTCGTAGCATTAGAAACATGTAAGGAAAGTCATGTTTCGGACTACTGAAAGTGAAGTGTTTCTCTCGTACCACAACCCAAAGCTGCCCAATAATGAACTATGGCAAATTTTGAGTATTAAACCAAATTCCTCAGTCTCACGTCAAATATGAACTCTTTAAGAGGAACAGTTGGTGACTGGAAGCGTAATATGAAGCAGAAAGGTTGCACTCCATACCTTCATCGAATAGATTTTTGTTGTAATAACAAGATTTCTAAAAATAAATGTAAGTGTGGTAACGAAGGATGAGACGTGATTCGATAGTTCATTTAATGATTCAAATAAACTGGTCAGAAAAGTGCCAAGATGTCAGACTGATGTATAGTCATTGCGTAATATATCGTTCACCACTCGAAAGTCAATGGTTAACTCTATTCCTTATAGTGAAAAACTAATTCATTTGCTTACTGTGGTATCTTCAAGTGATTTACATTGAAAAATTTAATGATAACAGTAAAACTTGTTGTCATCTTATATCAAGTTATATAAATAACAAGTAGTTCATTCCAGTACCATAATCCTCATTGGCTGAAGAGGATATGACATCACTGTATCTTGAAGTAGTTTAGCACTAACTCTGTACTCCTTATGCTAGGCATTCGCTGAAGGTTCGTATTATTTACATGATTTTAAATTCTTTAACCATTGCTTCCAAAGGTTTCCGTACAAAAAATCTTATCTGAAATGAAATTTACGATTGATTGCCGTAAATACAGAAGGTCTTATGTTGAAGGGGAAAGTGTGAAACTTCATTTTTGGTCGATTTCGAACTGGTGGTCCCATCCGTTAATTCTCAAGGAGAACTACAGTGATGCAATACACCTGGCAATATACTTAGAACAAATATTGCTCACATTAAAAGAATGTCTAAACAATTCAATGTGTTGCAATAGGACTTGAAACTTTATTTTTTTATTCATTTGCCAAATGAGTCCAGGGGTTTCATCACCTGCCCCTTCATATGATAAAAAATGAACTCTCCCGAAAAGTTGCATTTTGCACATACAACCTTCTGCAGTTATGATAATGATAATGGATTCAATTTTGTTCACTGTTGTGAATGCACCCCCTGATCTTTTTTATCTTAATCATAGTGTTGTTATAAAACGTTCCACGCCCACTAAAGAAATAACATATACGGAAATCGAGTGACTATTAAAATTGATATAATATGTAAGGAGGTGATCGCTGTTACTCTCAGCAGTTGAGTCGGGCAAATAACAAGAGAGTTATGAATTCCTTGTAGTAGGTAACATATAAGTACTGTGATTGTAATTTATAACTTTTGCGAGGTTGTACATTTTAGTTTCTGTATAACTTTCTTTGTTATTGACGTTTTCCATGCTTATATTTGTACATAAGTTCAACTTGATTGATTTATTGATTTAATAGCTATGAAGATAAGTATAAACATTACTTATTTTTTACTTAAGAAAAATAATTCCCTTTTAGACTATTACATGCGATATCATCTACTGGAATTTTCTGTATACTATACAGTGAGTGCCTAAGTCATGTCTGAATAATGTTTAAATATCATAACCAAAATCAAGTTTCGTTTAAGTACTCAACACATAGTCGCTCTATTTCTGCAACACGTAATGCATCATATTCTGAATTGACGATTTCACCTGTGTAAAGTAACGCATAATACACATAGTTAACATACGTTAACTTGATATTGCTAACAGAGTTCACTTGAAGTAAAAATATTAAATCATAAAAGGTGTAAATAAATATGGGTTTTGTGTAATTATCCATACTTTCGAACAACAATACGCACAAATTATTGAGGGACAATACCTAATTTACCATGCTCTTCTGTGCACTACAACAATAAATTTAAATCTTCCTACGAAATCTTTGAACCCTTTCCTTATAATGTACTTTAAACAAACGATTGAAGGCTATTCTTCTCTTGGTCACATTATACAGGTTCAATGGTAATTCGACGTATTCCCTTAAGAGAATTAGATTTCCTTATTTAATTTATTGTACAGCTAATTTGCAGTAAAATAAACCACAAGATGGATAATTAAAAAGTTGATAGTTTTCGAGATCTTTCCATTTAATGTTTACGCAGAAAAATGCTACCCAGGAAGATAATACTGTGCGAACTACACATCGGTGAAGAGATCTGTTTTGAACATTTAGTGTTTACTCGTCAGTGTATATGATACAAAATGATTCTGAAGCAAAATTATAGCAAAAGCATGAATATGGAATAATTAAGAGGCTAACAAGTGCGATGGATAGCAAAAATTTAAAAAAGAGGGTAGCAGCGTCATGTGAAGCTATTACCAAACTGTAGAAAGACAGATAACGTAAAACTAGCTCCGGTCAACCAATTAATTATTATACATGGGTTGTAGACAGACTTATTTTCCCGGGTAAATAACGGTTATATCATCACAGAAATGATTTATAACACGTGCCTACACATGTGTACCACATACATAAATTGAAATTGAATATAATTTAAATGCCGTGTATTATACATTTTTTTTACTTGTTTTTAATATAGGTAGTAATAATAGGGCGAAGACCATTAGGGAGAGGGAAAATGTTAGATATAAATAGAACAGTTCGCAAAATGCTTATATTATTAAACACAAATAGTAATAATAATATAAATGTAGTAATATACATTCAAATATTAATACAAATGCAGAGGTGAGAGTAATTAAGGAAAATATCTTAATTCTCCCTCGATCTTTTGGGCGTAGATGGACCCGGGAGAGGTTCATCACCAGGTGATAGGTCGTCTTGTATTTCGTCAAGGGAATCTGTGGTATCATATTCGATGGGGAGAACCTCGCAATCCTCATCCTTAACGAACGAAACACTGTTCAGTCAGGTGCCATGGTAGCGTTAGCATTTTGGGGAATAGTTCATATGAGCCTTCTTGCAACTACACTTGGTACCACCACAGGCTTTAGTCTATTTGCAGAACATCAGGTTCAACAGCTTTTGGAGCTTTAAGGTCTATGATGGACAGGTGCCGGAGCACATCCCTCCACTTGATCGTTGTTTAACTTCCCATCTCCAGAGTTCTGAGGAAAGCTTGTTACCCAACCAGTCCTGAACTTGCAGGTAAACTCGAAAGCTATACTTCTTCGCTGCTTTTTCGGTTGGTGGAAGGGCTGAGATGTCTTGAGACAGACTTGGTAAAGGAAAAGAGTTCCGAGAAGTCTCCTGTGTTCGTGCACCATACTATTTGAGAAAACACCTACTGCCAGCTTCTTGGAGAGGACGTGGAACTGGTGAACAGCTCAGCAGAATTCCGAATGTCGTCGTATATTTTGCGATAGCTTTACAAAATTTATCTTTCCCTTCCGGGAGGCTGCTGATGTCACACGTTTCAGTCATAGTGACATCTAAATACTCCCTCAATCACCCAATGTTTTGAGAGCACTAACGATCGACCAACGGCAAATGAAAGGTGGTCGTCCACCTGCCTGTCTCTCTTAGGAAAGAGGTACCATTACGCTTCTCCACGCACACTCCAATCAATCTGTAAATAAGAAAATATTATTTTGTAGTGGGTGAATTTTACTTTTTACATAAAATTTCAAAAATAATTTTATCCTCTACAACTTCGTTTATAAGCAAGTAGAAAAAACGTGTAATACACACGGCATTTACATTATATGCAATTACAATTTATGTATGTGATACACATGTGTCGGCACGCGTTATAAATCATTTCTGTTGTTATATAACTGTTATTTACCCGGACACAATAACCATCGGTAATTTTTTCACTTAATTGGAATTTGGCAAATAATCATAACTTTTGATATCACGGGCGGATTTTACTTGTATATAAAGATAAGATAAAATGAATTTTATGGGCGGAAACATTACTTGTATATATACTATACTGAAGATAATTGTATCCTCTACAGCTTCGTTTCTGAGAACTTTTCTGCCGGCCGGGTAGCCGTACGGTCTACGGCGTTAGGCCAATGACTTCAAGGTCCCGGGTTCTAGTCCCGGCAGGGACATTGGTGTGTATTTTAATAGTTAAGGGGCGAATCGTGAAGGGCCGAAGTCCAAAATTACTAGACTGACCCACACAAAAATTAAGTTTACCAAAGTTTTTTTTTTACTGAGCACTTTTGCACTCAATATAACGGTTTAGAAGGTACGAGACATATGTAGCAAAACGTGGTCTGTAACTTATTTTTTAGTAAAATGATGATTTTCAACGACTTATAATTTGAAAACGGTTAGAGATGAGGAAAAAATAATATGAACAATTTTGTGAACTTCAATCTTGTACATAATGTTTTTGCTAGGACCAACTATTATCGAGATATAAGCAAAAAAACCACGACAAGGGACACATTTTGCTATGCCGTGGAGTTAGCTACCCTTGCAGACCCCGGGACTTTTGGTTTATTCTTCTCCAAATACCTCCGAATACACTCGAAAAGTCAAAATGTACGCACAAAGTTCTGTCTAGCAAACATTCCTTGACTGGACTATTTAAAAACTGCGCTGTTTTATGGATTTTCACCACGGGTATTGAAGTCTACGAGTGTTGACTTATGAGAACGAAACGAAAATGTGAAGAAATAAATTAGAAAGAGAACTGTTGGGCAGAGTTTAAATAGAAAGACAAGATCAGTAACTAGTTTTAGGTGATGTTCATTGATCTTGAAAACAAAAACTGAAAATCTGTTGATATTGTTACAATTAGAGATAAACAAAGATTGAAATAAGGAGTAATATAAACGATTGTCATTTGTCTCCGTGGGTTGTGATATAAAAATCTGTGTGAACCCGAATTGGGGAAACTTAGTACATACAAATAGTAGACATATAATCAGTGAGCAAAATAACTCTCTTGACTTGCTATGTTACAAGTTATGAATTCGAGTATAACAAGGGTGTTTAGTGCTGTTAACTTGGAAGGCAGAGAATCTATTGTTCTCTGATTATAATGTCTACTATTTGTATGTACTAAGTTAGTTTCCCCAATTCGGATTCACACAGATTCTTATATCACAACTCACGAAGGAGAAGTATGAGAATTATTTAGATCACTAGCTGTTTCCAAAATTCTGAGAGCACAAGATCAAAAACAAAGGCAATAGGGAAGGGATAAAAGATACCTACATTCTGTTCGTTTGTGTGCGTGGCTCTTTTTTTTTTCGTTTAAATGCTAAGATAAATTCAAAAAAATATGAGAAGAAAGAACAATATATCACTGAACTTTGCCTTGCACACAAATTGCACTTATTTGCCATCTAATTTAAGTAGAAGCCACGCACAGGCAATTCATGAGGATCGTGAGAGGGAAGTTTAATCAACGTTGGCAGTTTCCCAGAAAGAAAAAGTTGTTTTTACCAGTCATGAAGTGTAACACATAGGAGGGAGTAATATTGTAAATGCAGCGAAAACTGTTCTCATCACTAACATTTTGACTTTGTTCTCTAACGGCAATTCCTCAGTTTCTAGTTCATTATCGTCAGTCGTGTTTTGACGAGGGTAGCAGTCCCTTTGCAGAGAATTTAGCATTACTCTTTCGCACCAGACATGTGTTTTCCTTTCGTTGTTAGTGTAAGTTTATTCTTCCTAAGTACTATATGGTTTAAAAGTTCTCATCGTCATACGTTTTGTCTTCAATCATATATTTTAATCCTTTAATATATATATATATATTAATTATAATGTATTAAGGAGTATTGTTTCCTCTGTTTTTATTATCTCTAGTATTACTCTTCTCTAAGTACCCTCTTTATATTTTAATGATTCTGCAGTGCTATTTTTGAATTTCCTGCTGCTCTCTCCATTACTTCTTTATACGCAACATTTGTACATTGCTCATTCTTACATTCATCTTCAATCCACACTTCAAGGGCTTCCAAAATCCTTTCATCACTCTTTCGCAGTGTTTACGATTCAGCTCCATGCAACCTATGCTAAGCACTTTAATTATGTTTGGCATAAACTCTTTCTTGGTTCACAGAAAAATAATGTCCATTGGACGAATCTCTTTCTAGTACTTTTTCCACCTTATTTTTCACATTCCACCCATATACAGTGGCGTAGATAAGGGTGATATGGGGAATATATCCCGCATTGACTCCACATATATGAATTTTTCCGCAAGAAATAGGATTAAGTTATGATTGGAAGCAAATAATTGCTAGTTAAAAAATAAAATTAATTCTAAGGGCGGTATGACTTACGTCCGTTCCGATATAATTGTTACTCTATTCTTGATTATAAATTCTGCGTTGTAGTTTTAAAATTAGGTGAATGTGGTAAATAACCTTCAGGACAACCACTAAAATAGAAATTTAAAGATAAGACCAAGCGTTTAGACAACAGATATCTGTGATAATCATATCGATTATTTCGGTAAAAAGACGATTTGAAGAGAGTAATGAAACTTATAATAATTACTGTTACTGATAGTGTGAACGAGGGTAGATCAGAGAACCCTTTAAACATTTCGCATTTATGGTTGAAGCAGTTATTTTGTACGTAGAGAAGAAGTAACTTTAAGAGGCTTTAGATATGAAAGAAAAATACAAATTTCGCAAAACTGGGAAAGTTTGGTGCTATTCTAACATACAAAGAAATATAAGATTTAATATGATCTTTCAGGTCAACAAGGGAGAAGATGAACTTTTGGTAAACTTTATTTTAAAGGGATCATGTTAGTAACGATGCTGTCATGATTACGTAAGTGCAGTGCTTGTTAAAATCGACTCGAGCCCGCGACTTTGAAGACGCTGGTGTAATACCTCAGAACACAGGACTATAAGGAGAGAAAAGTCTAGCTATTAAAACCAAATGATTAAAATCTGCAGTCAACTTTCAATAAAGAAATTTGTTGACTGAATATGCAGCTGTTTTTCTGCATTAGCGGATGAAACTGTAAATATGACCAATATAAGAAAACTCTCAATTGTTAGCAGCTACGTCAATGATGAGTATGTAAGAACAAGTTTGTTCACATGATTCGGTAACAACCTATCATATCTTCCCCTAATATGGTATTGGAAGGCGAATTATGAAAACGGATCGGGATCTAATGAAATTAATTAATCAAATCTGATAAATTTTGGTGTTAATTATGAGTTCTTATTTTCATAAGAATATGATGGTGATAGCAATTTGCTGGGAAATTTTAGAAATGATCAAAATATAATGTGACAGTATCCTGCTGCAATTTAAGTGTATTATGCAAGACGATGTGGAAACATTTATGACAATTCATATTCAACTGATATTGAACTATTTAGGAAAAAGTTGGACCACTTACTTTTTATATCCGCTTACGGAGAGCGCATTTTGTGGCATTATGAAGAGTGTAAATATATCACCTAGAGCATAAAGAAAATACTTAGTATGAGAAAATGGATATAAAAGTATAATTCATGATTTTAAAGAATTAGCTTATTGTGTTCGAAGAAATTGTCCAAATTTCTTTATCGAACAATGTCGCAAGTTCAGATTAAAGAGATGTAATATATTCAATGCATTTCTAATATCTTCCCTATTTTTATTCGATTTGAATTAGTAATTCCCTATGATTAACTGTTGAACAATTTGTTACAAAAGGAACACCTTCACTTAGTAGAAGCTGTGAATAAAGCCAAAGATGCTGTTACAAAGTTCAAAAGAACCAAAGAAAACTGTCAGAGGGAAGACAACACAAGTTGCAGTAAATCAGAGTACGGAAGACTCTATGAAAATATCTATAAACTAGAAAATGAGATCTAATTACAGTATAGGACAGGCTCTTTCAGGCATGTGCCTCCAGATTTATTTCTTAGGGTCTTCATAAACTTGGGGAAAGTTCAAAGAGGGTCTGGATATGAAATTAGATAATAAGTACTTAATTACATCTAAAATTATGCTAATTTTATAAATTTGGGAGAAGTCCGCATAATCTGAACTATCCGTCTGGATATTTTACTAAGCTGTTTGAAAAAAAAAATGGATGGATCTAGAATATCCAATAGCTACGAAAAAAACTAACAAAAATGATTGTTCGATAACAAAAGTGCTATCTGAGGCTTCATGAATCGTTTCTAGAATTAAGATACAAAACACGAGCAAGATACTAATACTGGTCGAGAAACTGTTCGCTCTTGACAAAATTCAACTTGAAATTTGAAAACTGGCTAAATTTATATTTGAATTATAAATGAATTAAACTACAAGAATATAATACATTCCTTGCATGATTGTACTGGTTTAAAATGTGATTTGATTGATAAGATGTGATTTTCTAAATCTCCTCTTCCTTGAGAAATTCCTATCTACGCTACTGCTCACGTACTCTATGTTGTTTCTTTTTCCGGTGTTCAATTTCCCTAGAATAACCTCGTGAAATTATCTCAATTCTCCAAAAAGTATTAACAATTGTAACGCCACTATTTGACCTGACCCAACAAGTTGCATCAGGTAATTTTAATTTGACTGACTGGTAGTAGCTGTCGCTCTTTTGTAAAGCTTTAATGTTTACAAACTGTTCTCTTAGTAAGCATCGTCATTCCTAATAAAATTTTAAGTGGGTGTAATTAGTTTAAACTGCATATACTCTATCCATTCATTTAACAGTGGTTTTTATGGGAGACGGAACGATGTTTATTATTATAATGCCCCCATTTTGTACTTTCAATTAGCTAGTCTTATAACTTATAGAGGTATTTTGTAACATTATCTAGAATGTTCAAACCAGTTTTGAGTTTGGTTTTCCAATTACTGCATTTTCTGGCTGAGAATTCATCCCCCATATTTTAACGCTTTCCATGAGGTGGTTTTATCTTCTTTATATTTAAAAGAATAAAGTGAGAAGTAATATAAATCACTTGTTCGACGCGACAGTTTCTGTTTCTGTGCTCCTATTGCTGTTTCACAGTCAAAATATGGTAACTGATTTAGGGCTGCTTTTGTTGCAAGCTCAGCTGAGTTGCTTGCGATTTGGGTAAGTAGCCAATTGAAACACGTGTTTTATTGTGTGTTCTACGTGTAACGTGTATTTCAATTTTTTTACTCGCCCAAATCGCAAGCAAAGCAAACAACGCGCGCTTACAAGAAAAGCAGCCCTTACTTTTTTGGTAAGATTGTGTATATATGAATCTTAATCCTAATCCGGAAAATGTCACTAATGTTGTTATCTCCTTATATTTTTCTGTAAAGTTGTATAAATTACACAAATGTACAATGTTTATACATGAAAACAATGCATTGTAATGAAGCATAACTGTGAAATAATATTGACCATTTAATATTGCTGAACATAATATAATAGAAAATTACTACTTGAAACAATATACTAAATTGAATCGTCAGTTGGAAAAAGGAAATAAACGCCAAAATATGTGAAAGTCGTTCTTCAGCGCCAAAAGATTCAGAGTGTCAGCTTGATCAAATAAATTGTGTATTGTATAAATATTTCTTACTTGGAACTGACGTTCTGCATCTATTCAATAAAAATACGTTTGATGCTAAAACACAACGTTCGCTATTTTGTCGTTTATTTTCTTCTTCGAACTGACGGTTCAACTTCAATACACAATATTACCCTAGGAGCACAGGATATCGAGCCAATACTGAGCTAACCTTGATCGATATTTGGCGCATTCACGGGACTAAGGTAGAGCTGAGAGAGCATTTTAATCGTATTGGTTCTACATATAGGCAAACCAACAAGATTCAAGTGTTCTCTCAGCGCTTAGTGCTACCTTGGTCCGCTGAATGCGCTCATTGGCTGGTACTGGTCCAGTATTGAGCCAATATTCTGGGTTGATAAAGTAGTTGTTTGAAAAGATACAGTTTACACATTAACTTTGATAATACTACTATAGTTATGTCTTCTGGGTTTCAATCAACATTTTGGTACTAACAATGGATAGTAAATGATATCGTGAAGCTTACGTTGACAATACGAAAGAGAGCAAACATTTCTATTTTGACGATATTCTAGTTTTAAGCTTCCTTGCACTAAATAAACGAAACAACCTAAACCGTCTCATAACCTGACTTTCTTGTGCCTGAGCGCAATTCACACTCTGAAGAATAACAATTTTGTCTCAAACAGTGAAATGTATGTCTATGAACTTGTTCTGGTTTCAGTGATTGTGTATAGAAGAAAATATATAATGTACCCTTGTTAATGCTTTATACCTCGTCCCAAATAAATAGTAAAATATGTATTGGTAAAAACATATTAATAAACTTTTAACAAATGCTATGCATCCATGATGTTTTGTGAGACTGACGATAGGGGACCTTCATTTAAAAAAAAATAAGATCGAATAATTTCTGCTAATAAAAGGATACACTGAAAGTTTGAAATGCATCTGTTTTCTTTCTAAACATTTGTTTAAAAAAAAATATTTGTCTTGCTAATATTTGTCAAGACAGAAAAAGGCAAAAGATAAATAAAATATTAAGAAAAACTTGTGTCAGTACATTACAGAGAGTCTATATTAATCAGAGTTGTGAATTGTTTGAGTAATTCTTTTGGTAGATGGTTGGTTGTGTTTAGTACAACGATTAATAGACTCAGTTTCTTACAACTGATAAAGTAGTTTAGAATGAGAATGTGTATCATAATAATTATTGCAATTAAAAATTCAACGAAAGGATTGAGAGAATTTTTTTCAGATATAATTGAAAATATTGATATGGCGAAATCTGCTAATAATATTTCATCACACGCCTATCCCTTTGTTCGTGTTTGAGTTTGCATTATAGTATATGTAGTCAAAAGCATTTTATTTATATTTTCTTATATGACAATACCAAGACAAATCTTACGTGTGTTCAGTGACTAGAAAACCATCGAAATGGAAATTGTGGAATGTTCATACAACACACTTTCATTTCTTTAACTAAAATCGGGACAGTCAGAGAAAATATCCATATCTACTCTGTGCTATCAGACTATAGATAAACCGAGAATGTCTTATGAAGAAAATATGTTTACAAGTTATTACATTTTCATTGAAAGGTCCACGTAAAGAAATTTCTAAGTCACTTCTTCTTGATTTTTAATTGTGCTGTTAGCCTATATGGCGTATTCTCTCTCTAGTGAATCAGAAAGAGAAGAAACATTCGTATCCCTTGCACAGAGTGGAAATAGGTACGTAAGGAAAGAATACTAAAGCTTAAAAAAGCCCTCCTGAAAAATTAAAAGAAACCTACTATATTTTTCCGTGGTGTTTTCGAAAACAAGGTAGAGATATCACTTTCGTGATTCACTGGGAATAAGAATTGCGTTAATTACAGTTACTAGAGATTTTTTAGAATTAACACAGACATCTAGGGCGATTGTTTGGGTTGTTTACAAGTTACTTAGTTTTAAAGTTTGCTAAGAATCTAGGTATACGGACAAATTAATAACTTCGGACCAACTACGATCTGAAACTGTTAAGTTTCTAAAATTAACTAACACTCAATTCCCCGTTATTCCACATCCCGCCATAATAACCACATGGAAGTCATGAGCTTTTAGCTCGACACTTCGTACATCTAAAAGTCATTATTGTCTCAGTTCTCAGTTCTCCCCATCCAGGATTCAAACGCAGAGCTTCGGGTACGGTAGTCTAACGCCGCGCACAATACGACTGCTGGAGCCGAGAAAATAAAAGTCAGTTCGTTGCTCAAGTAGACCTACTAAAAAAGAAAAAATATATTCATATCTTATACTAAATAATAGTGTTGCTCAAGAGAAGTAAGAAATATTC
Organism: Lepisma saccharinum; assembly: GCA_022664845.1. NCBI lineage: Eukaryota > Metazoa > Arthropoda > Insecta > Zygentoma > Lepismatidae > Lepisma > Lepisma saccharinum. The sequence continues at coordinate 16,746 of JAGDQP010007082.1, forward strand.
TTTTTGACATTTTGTCTAATAATAGGGGCTCTATGTAAAAAAAATCTTTAATTATTATTTAAAATACATATTTTATGTTTTGTTTATTATTATGTATTATGGTCAAGGAATGCTGCTTGATTAGTTATTCGAAGAGAGGAAAAGAAAATAGGATTTTACTTCACAACTAAACCATTGTCAAAATAAATAAATGAATAATGTCAGTATCCCTGGACATAAATTCTATCTTGGTAAAATGTTACGCTTGACATCATCCAAATCATATCACACCCGTACTAGTGAACTATATTGCTCAAAATAAATAAAATGCTTTTTGGATTTCCTATTTTTAAGCTGGGTTTACAAATCTTATTTCTTAGATTACTTTTATCGAAATTACATTTAAATCTTCTTTTAAGTTACATATTGTTGCAAATACAAGCATGAAAAATTTAGATAGTGTTAATGCTAATATTTTTACTGAAGTGGAATGAGGTTCTACGTTTCATATTACTCAGTTTCCGCTGGTACTACTATTTTTTAAGAAAATAATTATTGAAATATTTTCGAAAAATTGCATTGTCATTAAACCAACTCAAAGCCACATATTCCCTAATAATGTCAAGAACACGACAGATCAACCCTGTTTTATAATATAGACTCTCTCAAGTACGCAAAATCGATATATAAACATTGTATAAATACATATATTTCAGAAGTATATATATATTTAGAAGTTGCCTAATGTATTATTAAAAATGGCACATGTGTATGTATGTCTGTATGTATGTATATATGTAGATTGTGATCTGAGTATTATAATAATAAATATTGTTTATTAACAGAGTAAATATAAACGAAATAATAGTTTTTCAGGGCATAAAATTAAACACAAAATATAAATAAAAATAATGAATAATTAAAATATATAAGTTTTCATATATGAGTGCGTGCGGAACAACCAAACAGCCAAACATAAATTGTATTTACCATGTTACTATTACTACTTCTATTATTATTATTATTATTAACAAAGAAAATAAATTACATGAAAAGTTAGATTCTATAAATTATTTTAAACAGAATATAAACATTTGTTGATACTGACGAAGAAATTTGTTTTAGAAGTTATATGGACTGAAATAAAACAAAGTTGATTGCAATAATCAAAGTGGGTTTTTATTTGTGTTCGTAGTTTTTTTTTTTCTAACTAGGCTAGCACCTCCAGAGAGATACCCTTTATTTGGGAAGGGATGGCTAAAGAAATATGGATATTGAGGAAGAGGTAGGTGGGCTAAGAGTTTCTATCTAGACCTTTTAATCTTTATTAATTCATTATATCTGGGTCATTATGAGTTTTTCTCATAATCATATTTAAGGGTAAAAAAACTATTACAGTTGTGGAAGAATGATGAATGATTAAATGGGCATCAGCTGAACTAAACAAGACAACACTTTGGCATAAATAAGGCGAATGAGTGATGTTCTTCTGGTCTAGGGGCTACTCTAGACAGTGATGTAGACAGTTGAGCCATACACGTTCAAGATGGTCACTGTGCAGAATATGTTGGTGCTTTCTAATGAGAAATGATCGGTGTGGTGTATGCAGAGATAAATGGTATGTCAGGATGGTTCGGAGGCAAGGTGTAGCGGTATAAGGAGAAAAGAAGTGATAATGGTGTATGTCTGTGAGTAGAGCGTTGTTGTTGCTGTTCCTGTGAGAGTAGGATATCATAAAAGAGTAGATGGATAGATTTGAGGCGTTTTATAACGTATTTTATACGAAGTGTTTCTAGGTAGTTTAGTAAATGTGGAAAATTTAGTCTGTCATAGAGGTCTTGGGTTGTGCTAGGAAGTTTTCTACATACAATACGTAGCGCATTTCTTTCGAGTATTTGTAGTTTTTTTTAAAAAAAAAAAAGTGTGGTCTGCGGCAATCCAGACATTGTATCCGTAAGTTAGAACTGGGCGTAAGAATACTCTATATGTGTTTAGCATTGTTTCTGGTTTTAGACCCCATGTGGTTCCTGTAAGGTGTATAAGTAACTTTAGTCTATTGTACGCTTTGTTAATGATGGTTAGTATGTGGAGTCACCAATTTAGGTGTTGGTTAAGTGTGAGTCCGAGATATGTGACTTGTTTCGAAGGTCGGATTGGGTTTTGGTGTACAGATAAGGTGAGACGTGATGGATTTCATTGAACATGTGAGCGATGTTTAGGAGGGAGGAAAACGATAGCTTGGGTTTTTTGAGAATTAATCTCCATCCACTGCACCAACAGGCAAATGAGCTCATAGCGTCTGTCATGGTTCTGTTTATCTTTTGGACGGTTTTACTACAGGCGAGAGATGCTGTGCCATCAGCGTATTGTAATAGTTGAATGTTGGGAGGGTAAGGGGGCATGTTGGCAACGAAAAGTAGGTAAGGTAAAGATGATAGAGTGGATCCTTGAGGAACCCCACAGTGGAGGAAAATGTGATGTGAGAGGCTGGAGTTGATTGATATATAGGCGAGACGGTTTGTAATGAAGTTAAATATGAAGCGAAGGTACGTTATAGGGAGTCGGAAAGATCGGAGTTTGTGGATAAGTGCTGTGAGCCAAAGTATGTCAAAAGCTTTTTCTAAATCAAACAGGACAAGACAGGAAGGTTGAAACGTGTTCAAGTGGTTCGTGATTCTATTGAGGAGTTGGTCATTGATGACGAAATTGGGACGGAAGCCAGCTTGGTGAAGAAGTATGAGGTTGTGACGGTCTAGATGAAGATGCAATCGCTGGACGAGGATTTTTTCTAAACTTTTGCTGAGTGCAGAGGTGAGTTGGATTTGAAGACAGGAAAAGATCGAGTGAGGAGGTTTTTGGGTTATAGGAATATAAGCATTTTGGAAGTCTTCTACTGAAGGGGAGAAAAGCCGGTGCGCAAGATGAAGGTGTACATAATTGCAAGGAGTTGAATAAGGAAATAGGGAGCTTATTTCCAGTGTTTATAGGTTATGGTGTCGATTCCAATTGCGGATAGAACGTTTACATGTTAAGATTGGGTAATTTCGTCCGGAGTGATAGGTGCAGTAAGTGGGTGTTCCGGGAAAGTATGTACTATGTTAGGCTATAGATGGGGAGAAGAGGGATCTAACCGTTCGGCTGGATGACTTAAGAAAGGGTTGAAAGTGGGGGGGTAAAAATTCTTTAAGATAGCCTGCAAAGGCATTGTTGACTTATTCGTCATCGGTGTGTAGTTCTTCATTCTCTCGTATAATAGGATACATGGTTTTGTTGTATTTACCTCTAAGGGTGCTAAATTTTCTAGAGTATTTTGTCGGGTGTGCGGTATCGGCTAGCATATTGCATGTTTTTACCCATTCTCTCTGTTTATATGCTTTCATATAATTTCGAACTGTGCGTTGAAATTTCCGGTGTAGTCTTAATGATTCCTGATTTCCTGTACGTTGGAAGTCCGGAGTTTGAAGTATTGTGCCGTTCCTAGTTGGAATTATTCTAGTGATGATGTCTCGGTGCATGTACGCAGCTATTTGTTGAAGAAGAAATTTGGTGTTCTGATATTTCACGTCGTAGTTTGTAAGCATGAAGGAAATAATAATTGATGTAGGTGAAGCTGTTTGCAGTGATTGAGATTCTTCGTTGTTGGCTGTGTCAATTTGACTTTCGCTGTCCGACACAGTGTCATTTAACATGTATGTTTTCTTTAGTGGTGGTGAATTTCGACCTGACCTGTTGTAGTTTGGAGACCTTGAACGTGATCGTGATGACGTTGAAGTTTGACCCTGTCGTTTGCTTGCTTGCTTGCTTTGGAATGGTACCCATCTCGCTGTATTTCTTTGGTTCCGGTACATCTTGTGGCAATTGATGTCGTCCTGATTGTTTGGCAGCCATGGTCTAATGAATTTCGGTAGCCGACTCTATGCAAAGCCGACTTCTTGATGATGAATAAGGTGAGGCTACCTGTTTAAATAGCAGCCCAGGGGTCGAACACTTATTCCACCTCAGACAAAAAGCCGTGTGCCGTGGGCTGAGATGAGTCTGCTCCACAAGATTCCGATGTGGCGAGAAGAGATGAAGGATGATGGCGTAGGACGGATAACAAAAATATCTGGCAATAGTACTACAAACACTAGGCTTGTCATCAACTTGCCAGGCAAGTATGCTATCTATTGTATGGGGTGTAACAGCATTCAACAGAAGTTCCCAGTTCAGGGTGTCCATAGAATTCACAAAATTCAAATTCCTGGCTTTTACATGCAACAAAAAGATGATCCCAGCTCTGTTTTGTTTAGATTACTAAGATTGCCACGATGGTAAAAATCATGGTTGAAATAACTTACGTTTAGAGTACGGAACTTGGTTATCGTGCTTGTACTACCATCTGGTAAGTATCATGGAACTAAGAGTAAGGTTTCACGGTTAGAGTATAGAATATTTTTTTCTATTGCTTAAGCTTACACGGTAGAGGTTTAAATTATAAAATAATGAACACAAATTAATTGAATGTAACGTAACGTTTTGTAGATTAGTTCTTGTCACCCTTGTTTTATACTTTAAAAGTGATACGCACAGCTAGGATACTATATATTTCGATAAAGAAAGAAGTAAACTCACGAAGTGAGTCCCGCCTAACCTAAAAAGATAATCGTCGTAAGTGAGCGCTGTTTAAATCTGAAACCCGTGTTAACGATAGCTTGCGTCTACATTACTAAAATGATCTTGTTTACCGTTAACCATGGTAAGATGTTAGTAATGTAAACAAAGCACTAGTGAAACGGAGATTGGCACACACAAAATATGATGAGTCTCCTGGATAATTATATTTCTTAACATATCCTGTTTTAATAATAAAAGTTCACAGTATCAAACATCCTTCTAATGAATGAGAATATATTCCTGTTCGTTCGCAAAAATGGCAAATGTACCTTTTAAAATAAAAATTACAAAGTTTGCTTGCCTGGATTAATGACTTTTTCTTGACTTTCATGACCAAATTCGTTATGTTTTTATGGCCTTAATGATTTTCATGATATGTAGGTACCCTGTAGGGGAATTAAACAACAACAAAATATATTTTAATCGGTATTTGTACAAACGACATCAATCAAAAATACTAATTGTGTGGGAAACTAGGAAAAAACTGTCTAAAATCAAAACTACATGTTGAACGGCAGTTGTACATTTCTAACATGATGCTGTATGGTCAAAATGATGATGTAAGTAAAGGACAATGTTAATTCACATATAGTTGAGCTTCTATTTAACTTTGAATGTGCTTGACTGACGTTCTTTTAACAAATAAGACATGAAAACTAGTAGAGTACAACTTCCTTGTTGTATTTAGTGGCTCTATTTTCGTTGAAATTCAGAACTAAGGAAGTCATAGTTGCTACATAATCATAACTAAACGTTAATCTCATAAGCACTGGATAAGTGCAAAACTTATACCTGTTGACATGTCACAGTTGAGTACTGTCTTCATACTTAGCGCTGCCACTGCCCTCATACTTAACGTATCGTGTCGGTGAAATGGAGTCTGATAAAAAGCACATCAGCACATTTTAAGTTCGATAAAGGTAGAGGTGCAGCTGCAGTGTGTTTCAACATTCGGCAAGTGTACGGTAAAAATGTATATGACAATAGCACATGTTGGTGGTTTCGAGATTTCAAGAGCGCAGACAGAAGCTGTCAAAATCAACCACGTTATGGATATCCATTAGTGTTTTCCGAAGACGATGCCGACCAAGCCATACGAAACAGCCCGAATCCAACAATAGAGGAATTAGAGGAAACCTTCCAGGTACACACGACAAAAGTTGAAAAAACTCAAATCGCTTGGGTTCCACATCAGCTGAATGTAACTGAACGAGAAGGGGCGCTTCGCGACCTGTGTTTTCTCGATTTTCTGGAACAAAAATAAACGGTTCTCGACAAACATTGTCACAGTTAGTGTACATGTATGTGTTCCGCTTCTTTTCCACATCTTTCCTTCCCGCTGATACTTTCATCACCCATCTTTACACATACACCTTCTCTTCATATTGCTGATATCAATATGCACAAAGTTCCTGTCTACTCATCTGCCTTATATAAAAAAACTACTGCTTTTACCACACTAGGCTGTAAACAGAAATCAACCTTATCAACTGTTGAAAATTCGTAATGGGCTTGCAACTCATGTACTTTGTTACAATATCGTAAGTCTGTGACTGACGTCGTTTTAACATAAATGCGAAAAATTGAGAGATTAGTATACCATTAAGCTTCTGCCATTCCTTTAACACCACATGTTAGCCCTGTCCCTGCAGATTTTGAATTGCTCAAAAACTGAAAATGAAAAAATCATGACTGACGTCGTTTTAACAAAATGTTGAATTTCGCTACATTATTGCAGAGTTTCCAATTGTAGCCCATGCTGTGATGTGATCTACAAATTAAAATATTTAATACTAACATATGTAAAATAAAACTTTCAATGTAGACAGTGATCATATAGTCGTATCCCATAGAATTCCTTTATTAACATTATCTTATTCAAACACAAAATATAATATCACATATCTGGAAGTTTAGATAATATTTGGTTTTATATTCATACATGTTCAAAGCTAGGATGTATGCTAGGATCTTCTAAGGTATTCATCAATGTTATACTTGCTTACATTTGAAAAGCTAGAGTCCTGTTTCGAAACCCGATGATGTACTTCCGTACATCTGTAAACTCGTTCAGTATCTAACTGACTTGTTCATAGCAAAGTCCTATAAAACAAAACGTACAATAAAGTTTCTTTATAGACACCGCTGTTTCAACAAAAGCATAACGCATCAATCTCTGACAATGTTGCTTGCACCTAATTTACAGTATATCTTATAGCGAATCAGAAACTACTAAATCTCATCTCACTGAATTCACCTCACTTTTTTCTTGAAAAGAAGGGTGGTTCCTGTACAGAACAGCAAAAAAAGGAATGGTCGATATTGAACAACCCGCACCCAAACGTATTCTGTATAACATTTATACAAATCATATGGAAATAGCTTCAGTTACATTAATGGTATATGATTAATAATAAAATGAATTGTTTGAGCGATAACGGCACTTTGGCTTACGCAATAATAATTCATCAATGATAACGTTTGAATTACATTATTTAATAATACACTGCAAATAAAACGATCGTGTGAAAGCCTCCAGACTTTTAAGAAAGATAGTAATAACCTCTAATTTAATTTCATCGAATTAGAGCATTCAGTTCTTCGAAATAGTTCCTTTTGATCATGATCAATCATGTTATTTCTTTTAAAGGAAGATTTGTAACAGTAACTCCATCTACCGGTTTAGTAAATGTACTAACAATCTCTTGTTTTTTTGTGAGAAAAAAAGAAAAGAACTTGTTACATTATGCAGTCATATTCAGTGACACCAACGTTAGTAAATAATTCTAATTAAAACAAAACTATAGATTAGATTAGCATCAATTATGACAAAATATCAAAATAAGCTTATTTAAATGTATCTTTCAAAATTGACCAGTTCCGAGGTGTAGTTCACTTTGAATTAGGTAGAGGTAGCTTGATAAATCACTGATTATAAAGATTCACATCTCACAACTTTGGAATAAGTCTTTACCCTCTTTTAGTCTTTCTGTAGTTACAAACTTCTATAAATTTGGAAATTGCAACTTAAAATTAGAATTGATTCTCTTGTGACTCTTCCCTAGATCATCTACCCATCTTAAGACATCTATTTTATGTGGAACTGAGCATTTGTTCTGACTTGATTCTGGCCTTCTCCCCTCATCTCCTTGAATATCAGTACTGTTAAAACTGTCTTCCTTAGGCATTTCTTTAACTACAATGTGTGTCAGCTGAAATTCAAAATGCTCTTCCTGAGTATTCTTAATTTGGCTACCAACATCTTGCAAAATATTTGTAATTGTACTTAATTGGTTCTTCATATTGTCCATGATTAATATCATCCATTGTATTACATCTGTATTGTTAGTCAACATTTGAAGCGTATGCGCGAACAAACGTCTGACATTTTCAAATAAAAATAATCACAAGTGCATTTTTACATATAACAGGAAAAATATGAGGCATAAAATATTCATACTTTGTACGAAGACATGTTAGACTAAAGTCCGCTTTTGTGCAAAGTATAAATATTTTATGCCTCATATTTTTCATGTTATATATAAAAATGTACTCATTATTTTTTATTTGAAAATGTCACTTAGACATTTGTTCGCGCATACACTTCATTGTTCCAATTTGGATTGCAGTAAACTCATTAGCGAGAAATTAAAGCTATGATCCTTTGTAGTATTTGTACTCCTTGATGTGAAACTGTTTTTTGTTGAGTTAAATGTATTAGAGGATTTTCAAAAGACCAATTGGGAAAAGGTTGCCTAAACCACCATTGTCTAACAGTATAAGAGGTAGTTCAATCAATGTAATGTAAAATAATAAATTAACTATTTAAGAACTTTTTGATACCTCCAAAATAATAGATCCGATTAAAGGTATATCTGTACCATTTAATAACTTAATAGCTTGCTTGTGAGCTTTCATAGTATCTAGTTCAGCCACTTTCATTAGCGTTGATAACGACATTATACTTTCGTTTGAAGCAGTATTTGGAATACAATTAACTTGTTCGCCAAAGTATTTCACATGGAAAACAATGCATACAAAACGTTACTATCAATATACTAACATACAGTTACATGCGTTCCAATAATATTACTAAAGATATTTACGCCTTTTAGTCTACAATTATGTTTTAAACTAACCTAAGGCCTGTCCGTTAAGTTCTTCTATATCTTGGACAATAGCTCCTATAATGTGTCACTTTGATGTTCTACTAAATTTGTGTGGAGAAGATTCTTTTACTAAGATAAAGAATTTACAATCTAATCTAAGAACAGGCTTCGACTAAAATAATAACTTTAAACGTTTTAGTCTTGTCAATGATTTGCTAAATACTAGAATGGTTCTGTTCACCCGCACAGGTACGTACTACAGCATTAACACGATTAATTGCTTGTCTAACCAGTCACTTTACAACAACTTAAGAAGCAATATGAAGAGTCAAATTATTGTTTATACATTTTGTCAGACACTTATTTGTTCTACTACTCTTTTATTCTGTGTCATCTGACTTAACAATAATCGTTACTGGCAATAACTTTTTTTTCAAAGAGTGCAGGTATACACGGATGTGCGCAGGAATATATACTGTATATATATTACGGCTTAAGACGTTCTTTTAAGAACAATTGCTTTCTGGGTTGTAAAAGAAAAGGTGGAAATGAAATTGCGACCCCGTATTTATACGGTACGCTAATTGGTTAATATATATGACAGGGTACCATCTAGTACACCCTGCTCCACCTACGAATCTGACAGAATATCACATGTAACGGGACCACCGGATGTCCCAAGCCTCTAATATTGCTAACATCTTTCTCTGTATTTGTTATTTTCTTTCAACTCGTATTCAGATGCGATAAAGTATACAGAAACCTACAACATTCACTGGTCACGGCCCTTCAGCGACGCTTGCCACATAGACGTGTACTACTTTACTATGATCAGTCACTTTCAAAATTAAATTCCTGCCTCGTGCATATAGCACCCTACTCAACAAATGATGACGATATCATTATCATCATCATATTCAAATAATCTTTTAACGTGAAGCGTGCTCTATGAGTAATAGGAATGTCACATACACGCACTCTATCCTTTTATTACATTTTTGACTACAACAATGAGCACTGTTTACAGTTAAGTATTTTGGACAGTTATTTTAACATTACATTTTAACGCTAACTTATTGCCCTACCTTTCTTGCTCGTGAATGCATTCGCTCTATTGATATACCTGAATACAACCACTAAAAATACATATCCGGAGTTGAGGTGAACTTCATGCGCATGTAATATGTATGCAATTGCTTAATTACGTATTCATAATCACATCTATCCCTCATATAAATGCACTCGTACTAATGAATTTTTCTCACCGTAGGGAACTCAAGTTACGGTAACTGAAGTTACGGTACACTTCTGGACATCTTGAATGAAAAAGCTCTAGAGTCTACGTTCGAAAATTTATGCAATTTGGCAGCAACTCGGGTGTCTAACCACTCCAATTATCAGTGTTAACAAATTATTATAATGTTATTTCTTTAAAACTAGATAATGTACCCGCCCGTTGGTGCGGGGCGAATGGCATATGTTGCGGGTGTTGAGTTCCCCTTATCTTCACCAGACTCTCCGGGGTCTGCACCCCCGTGGGGCAGATCTGCTAAATCTACAACTAACACACTATAGGTATATTATACTTACAGATAAGCCTTTAAAGATATATATTTTTTTATTTATTTACATAACATATAACATTATAAAAGATATATTAAAAATTTTATGCAGACAACAATCAAAGCAAGCTTACTCCACTGCAGAAGAGAATGCTACAGTTGTAGATTTTTACGAAGGAGATCCTTTCTTGCCCAATCAAGACATGAATGGGGATTTTCTGCCTTTTGCAGGACTGTTCGTTGTAGGCTCGGCGAGGTGAACTGAATCTCACCAGGTTGCAGTCTATAAAATGTTGAAGGATTCACATCGAGTTGACCGTCCCGCATATCAACAGCAAATGAAAATCGACGTTGAGATTATGTGGACTTTACAGACGAGAAGAAAATTTCAACAGCAAATGACGGGCCGAGAATAGTATACCGAAGAGAACAAAGTGAGTCACTCCCTTAGGAGTGGACGTGTAACAGTCTCTTGTTGGGGTTCGGTATCTTCTCGCGGAGGGATGCGTTTACCGCCCATAACATTCATTTTATCTTTATCTTATCTCGCGCAGGGGGAGTTTTACATCCCATCGAGGGAAACCTTGACAGCGCCAAGAAATCCATATACAATGGACAATGTAATGTTACAGAGCGTTCCTATGCTATATTCAAATGGAGTGATAATGTTACAGCAAGACCACCCGTCCTGATTCATGATTCCAGTCGAATTCAAAATTGGTTAGAAACTAGAGCTCATATCGAATTAGTCGATTGGCCCTCACGTGCACCTCATTTGATTTCCATCGAAAAAGTATGGACAGAAGCGTTATGAAAGATTCTTGGCCCGACCCACCACCCAGAACTAGAGACGCTCTTTTAGAATGCGTTAGTGATGCGTGGGATTAGTTGATTCCGTCGTACCTCGGCGCATGAGGCAAGTCACTGATGTTGAGGGATAGTGGACAAGTTATTAAAGTCCTTGTTTACAACAGACCTTGCCCTATTGAAGATATATTCGGGATTGCGCTCATTGAAAGTGGGGCGAAAAACATCAGCGATGCTGGTGAGGAATAAGGTGTTCTAAATTGCACTGCGTCTCGGTGGTGGTGACGATATCAAGAAATCGGTGAAGCAGGTATAAAACCCCATCCAAAATACACAGAACATGTTTCCAGTCAATAAAAGGATGTTATTGTGGTAGATTTGTGCAAATGACGGGCCGAGGAGACTAATATACCGACGAGAAGGAGAGCGATATGAGGAGGACAATACTTCTTCGCTGGTGGATGCTGCTTGCGGCTACGGGATGATCGCTGCGTTGATGGCTGTAAATCCGCCGCTACGCTGTCACAGACTGTGGGGTTCCTCGTAGACCCCGCCGCCGCCGCTGGCTCCATCTGATGACGTTGGCGATGACTGCTGAACGCTGGAGTGGTCTCCTTCCGCTGGTAGATTAGGCTGATGTCCTGCTTTCGGTTGCGGGATGATCGCAGCGTTGATGGCTGCAAATCCGCAGTTTTGCTGTCACTGACTGTTGGGTCCCTCGTAGACGCCACCGCCGCCGCTGGCTCCCTCTAATGACGATGACGATGTCTGCTGGCTGCTAAACACTGGAGTGGTCTCCTTCCGCTGGTGGGCTAGGATTCATGGTTGATCAGGGTTAGAGTTCAGGTGTGGTTACTCCTTCCGCTGGTGAGCTAGGATTCAAGGTTGATCAAGGTTATGGTTCAGATGGGGTTACTCCTTCCGCTGGTGGGCTAGGATTAAGGGTAGATCAGGGTTAGGGTTCAGGTGAGGTTACTCCTTCCGCTGGTGGGCTAGGATTCAGGGTTGGTTAGGGTTAGGTTTCAGGTGATGTATAGGGTTGATCAGAGTTAGGGTTCAGGTGAGGTTACCCCTTCCGCTGGTGGGCTAGGATTCAAGGTTGATCAGGGTTTGGCTTCAGGTGAGGTATAAGGTTCAGGGTTGATCAGGGTTCATGGCCAACTAAGCGGTCGGGTTAAAAGACTGGCAATCAATCCCTTACCCCCAGGGTGCGTCAGAGCCCCTTAGATGGATCCTGTAGCCCTAGGGCGTTAGAACCCTTGATAGGTTGCACCACGAAAAGGAAAGAGGATGGTGACTTCTGCAGGGGAGGCTATCTGCCATTAGCAGGTTGGCTCAGCAGGCGATAAGAGTGTCAACCAGTTGCGCATCACTGCAGCTTACATCAACTTGTTAGGCTGATGGCCAAGATTCGATCCTCACAATGTTATTGAGAGGATTCGTCTCAGCTCGACCCATAGTTACTCGTCAAAAGTAAAGGAATTAACTGGATGAGAGTTAAATGAATGCATGCTGAAAGTTCATCTGAAGATTTATAGAAATCCACAGATACAACTTCACTTGAGGTCTTGGATTTTTAATGCGCATGAAGATATCTGCTTGAAAGTACTGTTTCAGAATGCACTTTACCAAAACACTGTATTTCTGTGACAGAGTTGCTTCTCTGACTAATTGAAAGTAAAGTAAATCTGGTTACATGTTGAAAATTCGAACTTTTGAAAATTGGGGTAGAGGGATAGAAATAAAATATATTTGTAACTAAGTCCATTTGCTTTTCTGGTTGTAGAACGTGTTACGTTTTATTATATCTTTTATATACGATTTATTTACTTTTTGGCCTTGTCAAACAGTGGGAAAACAGGGAAATGTGAAACTGACAATTGCGCTGATCCATCATCACAGTAAAAAGCCATGTACATAATCAGGAACAAGAAGTTTCTAGTATCCGAAATATTCATATTGAATAAAAAACAGTGGACTCTTTACGAATATTTCGAGTAATGTATGTCAAAATAATAAGTAAGGAATGATTCCTAGATCGAATTGGGAGGGAACGAAGCTCTTTGAATATTAGTAAATAAAAGCATTTTTTAAACTTTTTATCACTTAACCTGCCCAAAAGGTAGAAAAAGTACTTGACTCACTCACCCTCTTTCAGAACTGATTGCCACACAATTTAATTGCTATAATTACTTCTAATCTATTTTTAAAATGGCTTCGTAAATGATATAATGATGAAAATTATAACAAAGCAGAAACATGTCCTTTAGATAATTTTTTCCAAAGTAACTTTTATAGATTGTTGGAAAATGCATTGAATAAAGTAGTCATGAAGATGGTAGAATGCAGTCCTGGTACAATCCCGGTGTAGCAAAAGGAGAAATGTCAGCCACTCTATGGAAGCTTCAATCACGGCTCGAGAAACAGAAGGAAACTTTAAAAAAAAGCATGCGTGCCAGAACTGAAACGGGTCACGGGACCTGTATCTAGAGTGCATGGTGTTGAACTTATGGGTAAACCCAAGTAGCCATGGTCCTTTATATAATCTATATCTTCTCGAGCAATGACGGATAATTTAGAAAAAATAAATTACTCACGAATTCGAAGAAAATATTTAAACCAATGTTCAAACAGTATCGACCCTAGCCATCCTTCCAGAACATTTATTGGGCAGGTTCATTTATATAATTTCTTTTCCTTGAAGCTCTAATTATGACCACCCTTACCTGAATACGTAACACTGATCAGTATCGTGTATACGCATGCCAAAATCCCACTTTTGTGCAATATTTCTTCATTTATTTGCAAACATACTGCTCCCGATTCGTCTCTTCGAAGCTTCTATTGTTTCCTTGAACCGTGATTTCACAATCAAGTAGCCAATAACCCCTGTCGGCCGTACACGCTGATGACGTCATAGTTCGTCCAGTGTCGGTCGGACATAGTTCTCGACTCTTGTAAGGGTTTCTCCCGTATACACCATCAAGTGCGACTGTCCTCCAACATTCCGTGCGAGTGTATCACCAATTACAAGAATGGCTGGGCAACAACCTGCCGGCAACGGAATGGGGATGGCAGCTACTTGGAGACAATCTTGTGCTAGTAATAACAGAAAAGCCACCAGCTCCTGATCGCCTGCTGAAGCTCATTTTCTGCAAGTACAAATATACAGTATTTGCGAGGAAGGCTGCAGCTGCAGAATACTCGTGTTTTGTCCTATGTGGATACTGCTGCGGCACTGGCTGCATTAACAGTTCATATAAAGACAAGGATTATGTAAATGATGACCTGCTGCTGGATACTGAAGAGTTCGGGCATGTGGACGAACCTCATGATTATCAAGATGACTATATCAATACATCGATAGCAAAAAGACGAAAGTTGTAACTTGAATATATCAATGAGACAGGTGCATATATCTTTTCACGCTGACAGACGAATGCTTATTCACTATCCTTTTTTAAATTTTTGTATTAACATTTTTCAAAATCAATAAATAATTATATGTAATAAAATTGTCGTTCCTTTCCAAACAATTCCTGCTGATTCACAACTTTGTAGTGTAAAAGTGTACATGTTGTAATAACTAAGGGTACAACGCATATGTCTGTTAAGGCCAATTGACAATGTCTTTATTACCTGAGCTGGAATTAAATCTACCACCATACTGGAAACACAATTTCGTTTCGAAAAAAGTCGTTTCACGGCACTGGCGGTGGCCATTTTCCAAGATGGTGGTCGAAGCTTATCTCGGATTTTCCAGGACTTTTAGTGTGTTGATTGGACCACTAATCTACACATCTCTACTAATTTTTATCTCTTTATGATTTTTTCCGCCAACTTCATTATTTTTGTCTAATCTGCCCACGCTATTAAAGACGCCAACATCAACATAGTAATATAAATTTAAGGTAGTGGATTACACGATGAGTATTGTATATCTGGCACACACAGTCAACTTAAATAAGTAAGCTGGCCTACGAAACACAAAATTCATGACATGAAAATTTCAAGGAATCGAGGAAAGAACCTAAGAAATTTAAAAACTATTACAGAAGAACTGAAACACTCAACAACTAATAAAAACGTAACGAAGATAAGGTAAAGTTCATTTCCTAAAAATACGTGAGTTTTATTGTCTCAAGTCCACATAAATTAAACAAATAGGCTTAGGCTTTATTGTAAACTGTAAAGAAGTGTTTTTCTCTGACGTAAACTGTCTGTATATGTTTGATCTTATGCAAAATAGTAGATTTAAAACACATATTAAACTCACAGTGAGAATTTAACAATAAATCTAAGTCGTCGCTTTCGCTTTCTACATTTCTGCTGCTGTTATGAATATTCGACTCATAAGAATCCTTAAGCAAACTCAAAACTTCATTAGGTAAGGATTTATCCTTTTGTAACGTTTGCAGCTTATAGATGAAATAATAGGATCTGGCGATACAAGTAACAGACGGAAGTAGTCTTCCATGTTTGCTTCTCATGATGTTTTTTTTTTTTTTTGCATGACCAGATCTGAACGTCTAAAAATCTTTGTTTCTGGCCTTATGGACCTCTTCAGACAGATGTCCAAAAAGGAAGCAGCACATTCTAGTGTGCTTGTCCTGCGGTGAGTTTCTCCCAGTATTTGCCCTGTTGCACGGCACCTACAATCTTAAATTATTTAATTTGTATTTCAATGTAATAATATTCTACCCCTCGGTGTTCATAAAAGTCATAGTATCCTTTTAGGAAGAGAAAAAAAAAGACTTCACAAGTTCGCTGTTTAATCTTGGTGTTGTAATTCGCCTGCGCCTCTTTTAAAGTATATCTCGCTACATAGCCTTCCCCTCCGCTAGATGTTGGACTCACATTTATAATACCAACGAGCACAGGGTTTGAGAAGTTGAGAAGTAGCACAGTAAAAGCAAGCCTTCTCATTTCCCCACCTTAGTTTTGCGTTGCTTCCACAAGGTGGCAGTTGTGGCGCGCAACAGCAAGACCTCCTTCCAGACTGCAGAATGCCGTCTGCTAGTTCGCTTCATTTACTCGCAGTTTTTCCTTTTCCTCTCTCTCTTTCTCTGTGTGTGTTTGTGTGAGAGAGAGAGATCGTGTATGCGTTTCTTCCTGCATTTGAATAGACGAGACAGCGATGTTACCACAGAATGTTGAATTGAATATCAAGAGCGACTCTCGAGTTCTACGTCGTAATGAAAACTAACTATACAGGAGTGACTGCTTAGTGTCGAAAGATAGACACCTACATAGCCAATATTTAAACTCGTATGTCCACTTCCAGTCGAATCCAATGTCAAACAAATTTTCGGTTTAAACTCAATTTTATACGCAGAATATCACTGTGTGACTCTTTTTTATTTAAGTTTTAATTCCTGAGTTATTAGTATACCGTACTCTGCATCTAGTAGAAAATACTGAAAGTATTTACGTTTTTTGCAAGAACTAAGACATAAATAAAAAGCTGGGCACACAGTTATATCAAGCGTAAAAGGCTGAGTTACAGCTGAAAATTTGGTCCATATTGGTTTAGACGGAAAGTGGACAAACGAGATTAAGTGTCCTTTCCCCTTCCTGGCTTCATATATTAATGAAAAATTTGGCAGCATTAGCAGTCAGTCGAGTATCTCTTTTAGGTAGGGATCATTGCGGGCGACTCATGTTACTTTAATCGCGAAATCATAATTTCAAAACTATAGCATTGTATCCTCCAGTTTCAAATGCTGTGTATATACCTTGTTACACGAACTGTCTTCAATCTACTCGGCAGAAAAATTTCTATCAATGTCAAGAGCTGTGGGCTTGTTGGACCTTCTAGTTCAAAACAGCTTGAAGAGAACGTCTAGTGAATCTTCAAAGCTTCTAAAACTGATACTAACAATACAAATAACAGTCACATAATTTTCTAGCCACGAAAAAATATGACAAACTATCCAGTTCTATCCTCATAGCTACGACATTTTTCTAAGTTTTCTCAAAATCATAATTAATTGACTAACGTCCCTATATTTGATCATCTAGCCGCATCTTCTTTTGTGTATACGTTACATAATTTAACTCTACGTTGATTGATTGTGACTGATTAACTACCCAATCCTGTCACACATAGTGAAAGTCCAGACCCACAGCTAGGGGGCTAATGCGCCGTAAATTTTCCGTGCCCCAACACAAATATTTAATTTTATGTATGTTTCGTAAACCCCCTACTCTTTGTAGCTAGCGGCGGGCCTCATTGCAACACCCAGTGGAGACAACCACTGGCCGCCACTGTTGCCCTGTGTATCAGAATTGTGTATGGCCATATAGAACCAGATATACAATTGCATATAAAGTTTGACTGTGTCGAGGAGGCTGTACTTAGGAAAGACATTTGTGTTGATATAGAGGCTATTTTGAATTTCTGTTAAGATGACTGAAAACAGATAAGTTTAATATCTAAAATTTCTTAAACCTGTAATTTCTGGAGCCAATTGAACATTCTACAAAAGAAACGCCAAGATGTGTTCCCGTCATAAAGACCGATTTCGGTTAACTACAAGCAACTCCGTCTTGAGCGTTAATAACATCACGTTTCCGTATTTTCTAGGCTTTTTGTCAACTAAACTTCTCATTTGCCTCATTTGCACCTCAGGCCTCTACGAATGTGGATAATACACTCAAAAAATTGCATCCAGACATGTAACACAGATAGGCCAAAAAGGTATTTTGCAGGGTCATGTTCAGTTTTTTCGATTCCAAATGGTTCATTTCAGGTAGCTTTGCATCACACACGCAGCAATTAAATTTCATGAGGGAGTGTCTGTAAAAGCACTGAACACTTTTCATCTATCATAGTCATAACAAACTGTGTAACCACAGAAACTTCCATTTCAATCACGATCACTGTTGTTGGGGAAAATTCAGTGATTTTTCTTACTTTGCTAATAAGTCTTTCTTCTCTTTTGCTTTCCTCTTTCTGTACAATGCCCAAATATTTTTTCAGTCTTTCAAGCTTTGGTGTTGACTGCTAGTTGAGCAATCAAACAATGCACTCATGTTTAGGGGAAATTTACCGGTCTATCAAACCAGTCACTAGACGTCTTGAGCAATATGTCGTACAATCTGCAACAATTCTTTCAATACTTGCCATGATCATTCAGGATTGACCACACAACTGCATGTGCACATCTCAGGGTGTCTTCAGTAGCACACTATTCCCAGCTGCTTGAGGACATAAGTTGCAAGTGTATCCATGGTTTCTATGTTGTTCTGTTGCGGGTTGAACAGCTCGCGTCGCGCGACCGAGGGCATCAAAACTGGTGCGGATTGCTGCTACTCCAAAGAAAAATCAGAAAAAGGGGCAAATATTTGCTTTCGCAACTTGAAGACCAAGCATTCAGCGAAACAATTTTGTATAATTAGCAGTGCATCAAGTGCCATTCGAATTATAACTCTATGTGAATTCAGAGAAGCTTCGTTCTGCAAGTTTATTTCACAGCATGCTAAGAGGTTGTATGTTATACACACTAAAGTCAAATGTGATCCCCGTATATGAACTAAATTTAAAGTAAATATATGTATGAAAAAATAACCGCTGGAAAATATATTGTTTCACGTAGCTTTGAACACCACATACAGTTGAAAACAAACATTGAAACGCCGGCGGCAAATGCAGTGACTCCCGATCAATTTCTAGCGACATTGTGTGTTTTCCCTCTCCCCTTTTTTGTGTGTTTCCTTTCTCTTTTTGCACGTGCTTTGTCGGTTATATTTTTTCGACTTCGGCTCCCATCAAAGAGTTTTATTTGTCCAGATGTCAATAAAGCCGAATCATTCAAGTTATCTCTCTCAATGTTGTATTGGCGGAATTTTTATTCTTACTGTTTTTTCACTTTATAACTTAATTTTTCTTTGCTTATTGAATTATTTTCTTCAACAATTTTTCTTTCGATTTAAATCTTCATAAATAAATTTAAAGATCTGATTGTTGATTTATTTCATTGAGAAATTTAGGTGGTTAAGCCACAGCCCCTTTCGCTCTTTGTTTCTGATTCTATCCTCGTCTCTGATTAGCTGTGGCTGATCGTAGTTCTGTTATGACCTTCAACCTGAAGATGCTGCACTGAGAACGATTGCCCTCGAAAATTGCATATATAGTTAAAGTAATAATGCACCCAAGTATTTAAATTAAATATAAATGTTAAAGCAACCTCTTCATTAAAAATAATTTGAAGTAGCAGTTTCTACGTCCACGAGAAGTAACATGCGGAAATATCATAACCTGCAATTGGCGGTTTGAAGTTTCCATACTGTTCCCCTGGAGAGAGTGGCCGAAGAGCATCTTTTTGGTGATTTGGTGTTATATGTGGCGTGCAGTGGTTCTTCTCTTTTGTTTTTTAAAATAAAAAATAAATATAATCATCTGTGGCTCTAAGCCCTTTTTCTCCAGTGTGTGTGAAAGTGATTAGTGTACCTTCAGTATGTCAGTGGTTTGTTTTACTAGTGGAAACATGAGTGAAGTGGATATGTCCGCTTAATATGGCACGCATCGGGGGTCGGTTTACAATCAGGTATGTATTGGTTAATGACTTAAATTTCTCATTCTCTCTCTGAAACCCAAGTGTGATTCACATATGTTTAGATAGCGAAATTACAGCGCGTTACCATTGGTTCGAATGTGTTGAATATTTTACCTTGCACTGCACTATAGTTTATGCTACTTTTCAAATGCACGTTCTTTCTCCACTCAGCATTTTATTTTTCATTTCAGAAATGAGTGTGGTTTATATTGCACGAAATCTCTACAGTATTTGTTATACGAAAAATTTAAACGATTCTCAATGTTTTATTTCGATTACAAGCAAAGTTCAAAACTCCTTCGTTGCGTTCTCAAACCGTAAGCCAGGTTTGTCCGCTTATAGAAATTCATTCTGTAAATTTATACCTAACCCAACTATAGTATATCTTAACTGTATTATCAAATTAAAGGTTAGGTTGTGTTAAGTTCAAAAATGGAAAATACTTACTAAATATTTGACAATGAATTTGGAATATGGTTAAATTTCTGCCCAGTAGTTATATTTGTAATTAATCTTTTTCGTAGAAAGAACTGTTATGCTTTGGTGGTTGTAGAAATTTTGATTAACGCGGCTAAAGTGTAGAAGTTTACCATATTTGGAAATTGAAAGTAACCTAATCTTTTGGAAAATATGTGTGTGAAATCTTGTCTCTGCTAATAGGCAAAGCCTTTCTGTAAACAATTAATTTACCTTCTGATATATGAAGTTAACAGCATCTTTGTAAGCAAGTTTTGATGTGCTAAAGATTCTCTTCAGAAACTTTTTTTACGTAATTCAGCAATCAGACTATTGCATTGTGTTTGTTATTCT
>JAGDQP010007082.1:40528-63095 GCA_022664845.1 Lepisma saccharinum
CATTTAGTTTAAAAAATCTCTAGGTAAAGAGTTCTTTAATGGTTTTATATTTTTTCGAGTGATTTAATCGTGATATCTAACAGCATTCCATAGCTCGAAAGTGTTAAATATGGGAAAGTGTAAGTTAATTGTGCCAAAATTGGTTCCTACTGCAGAAATAACAGTCATGGCGAAGATTCTTTACCCCTAGATGAAGCAAAAAAGGCTTTCACGATGCGAAACGCGGCAAATTTATCATGTAGAAGGTAGCAATTTATCATGTTAATATTAACGAGGTTCACGACGTCAGAGCTAGTTCGTTTCGTGCGAGAACGAAGTTAACTGAGAGTGAGTTTCCGAACGGGTAACTAAATGAACGAACGCCACGAAAGTGGTTTCCGAACGCTTCGAGAGAGAACGAGATTAACGGGCCGATGTGAAACAGATTACACGTAATTCATATAGTAGTAATATCTCTAGGAATAGTAATTTCACCAAACCACCCAAACTTAAATTTTAACGGTAAAACATTAATAGAAACCGTGTAGAATCCACTTACACCCTCCCAATTTCGACTTTACACCCCCTCCCAAACTAAAAATCCTGCGGTATCCCTGTCTAAGTAAAAGGTTTAAAGAACTTGGGTAAATAGGTTTACTACTCTTCTGATCAATCCTAATACGTGCCTTCATGCTTCCCAATTTACAAAGCAAAATCGAATCGTAATGAAGATACTGAACCGTAATGAACATATCATTACATGAATTGTAATGATACTTCATATTAGAAGTTTATGTAAGGTTTAAAATCAGAAGAGTGTAAGACAAAAATTAAGGACGTAAGAAGAATGGATATTCGTTAGAAAATTGCAGGTTGCCTAACTCACAGGATACAGTGGTGAGTTGGTATGGTTGCGCCACGTACGTGAGTTGGCAAGATGCGGAGGTCACCTAAGGATGTTCGTACAAAATTACTTGTGAATTTTGGCGAGAAAACTAGTGATACCATGGCGGCGGTGACGACGCAATCCAAGATGGCACCAGGAAATTCCCATCACGTGACAGTACAGGATAGAGTGGTGAGTTGGCATCGTTGTTGCGTCACGTAGGTGAGTTGGAGGTTACCTAACGCTGTTTGTACTAGATCGTGGCTGAATTTTGGCCGGAAAATAGTGTTGACGTAATCAAAGATACTGCCTGAAAATTTCCATCACGTGACTGGGTCATTGAGCTGCATTGTTGGCAGATGTTTGTATTGCTGAAATAAGATGGTGAGTGATAACGTAATCCAGTCTGTAACATCGTTACAAAATTGGGGATTGTTCGTGGTTGCGGTGACGTCATCCAAGGTTGGAAAGTTCGGGAAAAAGACAGTTTGGAAATCCCCATCATGTGATAGTGGTCATTAAAACAGTGTGCTGTTGAGTAAGATGTTTGATTGAGCTAACGTCAATTTGGGGAGCTTAAATATATTTACTATGTTGCTAGGTAAGCTATTGTAAAACAAGATGGCGCTGGTGTAGCGTGGCTCAGTTCGGTAATGGGTCATTCTCTGAGATGAGTATAGGATTGTACAAGACCATTGACGTCAAGGCGTGAGTACGAGTGAGGATTTGAGGTCATGCGAACATTGACAGATCAAGTTAGAAGTTGTTTCAAAAAACATTTCATTAACATTAGGCGAGACAAACGAATAAGAATAATCAGAAGTAAACAAAGAAAAGAATTAATATGAACTTCCCTTAGACGAGTAAAATAACAGGAACTGAAGAAACAAACAAGTGAATCGAAAGCAATCAATGAAAGAGAAGACAGAGGGGACTTAATATTGAATTAGTTTATGGGAACAGCTCTGATAAGAGCGTTACCTTTCAAAAATTAGAAAGCACTTGGTGCAAGTGCTTTGGTGGTAGTTGGGAGGAGTTCATCCATTTTACTTTATGGTAACAGCTCTAATAAGAACATTACTCATTTCAAAAAAGTGCTTGCTTATTTTTATTGACCGGCGAAACCAATGATCGTTTTTAAACCAGCTTGAGCTTGCTCGTGGCCATACCAATTAGTGATTTTTTAATGCTAGCCAAGGCTAGCCTCCCAAAGGGCTGTACCATTTATCTGGGAAGAGAAGCTGACGGAAGGGTGGATTGTGAGGATTTTGGTTGATCTAAGAGGTTTTGGTAATCTTTATTTTATTTATTGCATTCTTTAATCAAAAGTTATTATGAGTTTTCCTCATAATCATAAATATTGAGAAAGGTTTTATTATTTATTCTAAGGTGATGATGTAAGATGTGATGGACATGATGTGCAATAGACGCAACAATACTTTGGCACATATTAGACGGATGATAGATCATCTTCTCGTCTAGGGGTGACTCTAGACGGTGATGAGGACAGATGGACCCTTGCGTTCAAGATGATTACTGTGCAACTGATGATGATGCAATATAGTGAGGGATGACTGGTGCACTATATGCAGTTATCAAATGTATGTCTGGGTGATCTGGTGGCAATGTTTGAGTGTAAAGGGTGAAGAGTAAAGAAAGTGGGCTGTCTATATGTGTAGGCGGTGTGTGTTTTTGTTCGTGTGAGTGAATTATGTCGTGAAATAGAGGGTGTTCACTTTCGTATCTATTTTGTTTGTATTTAGTGTGTAGGCTTTCGAGATGGAGAAGATGATGTGGGAAGTTAATACGATGATATAATTTCTGTGTTGGACTGGGTAGTTTTATTCTGTATACTAAACGGAGTGCGTGTCTTTCCAAAATTTGTATCTTATTATAGAAATGTTTGTCTGAGGCAATCCAGGCGGCTAGTCCGTAGGTCAATACGGGTCTTAAGAATACTATGTATGTGTTTAGTACAGTTTGAGCATTAAGTCCCCATGTGGTTTCGGTGAGTCTTTTCAGTAAGTTGAGGCGATTTCTTGCTTTAGCTCTGATCTTGTTTAAGTGTGTTTTAAAAATGAGATGATGATCTACGACAAGGCCTAGGTAGGTGACGGTTTTGGAAGGGTTTATTATGTACTTTTATGTCTAATCGTGAGGGATTTTGATGGACACGAGAACGGTGTTTGGGTGATATGAAAACGATGGCTTGTGTTTTAGCTGAGTTTACTGTGAGACCCCACTTTTCGCACCATGAAGTAAATGTGTTGATGGCTTCAACGTGGCAAATCAAATGATACACCATGAAGTAAATATGGCAAATCAAATGATGTGTTAGTCGCCATAGTATCGCCTTCGTTTTCTATATTTGAATCTTGGTTTCCTCCCCTACTGCCTGACCTAGTTATTACTGCCATGAAATAACATTTAAGCTATTTTCCTATTGTGTTTCAGAGATATTTCTATAGTTCTTGGTTAAAAAATGTCTTTAGAAGCAAGAGAAATCACCTGATATTAACGATTTTAGTCCCGATATTTCACACTATTTATTGGTATCTGAGCTTGGCACACATTTACACTTAATTAGTGGAATCAACGCAATCCGCCACGTTACGTTCTGCTGTTTTCAGCGTGACGTTTAGGTAGAGTCATAATAGATACACGGGATTTGTGGTTTTTGCCCATCACCAGTTTTATTAGAAAATAATATAAGTCCAATAAGTTAATAAAAAGAGCGTCGCGTACCAGTTTCAGGATAACTCTTTTAATGCTTCTTCTTCTCGGGTGATATGCCTCGTAGAAGAGAGCTAGGATAGGTATCGCACCAGCCCTACAGCTAACTCTGTGCGTAAGGAAGACACCAGCCCGACAGCTGTGTGTCACGGATGTGCCAGTCCGACAGCTAACTGCGCACGAGGTAGAGTTAGGTAGCATACCAGCCCGACAGCTAACTGTGTGCTAGGTTAGAAGGAGTTTACCAGCCCGACTTCTAACTGTATACGAGGGAGAAGGTAGATGAGAGAAGCGACCACTCTTGCAACTGATAAATTATACGGTTGCATCGGGTTTTATAGGCCTCCATCGCTGTGGTTCTTCACGCTCCTCCTCTATCGGTGGTGGCTACATCTGTTGATTCCTTGTCGAAACTGGAGTTATTGTCTACTTGTTTTGTATAGCTCTGTTTATTTACATTATGTCACTTGTTACACATGATTGTTATTTGCAGTACTCATGCTACTACAATGTTTACGCTGCAATTATGAGATGCCTCGTGCTCAAGCATGTGGAAAATTACAATATCATAAACAATTCGAGTGGTCATATCTATTAATTATATTATTGTGTCCTACTTTGGGTATATAGTATTCACGAGTTTTCCTATTGCCGACCAGGATGATTGATAGTAAAAGTTTATATAGTTTTGTTATGTTGAATTCATGTTTCTATTGCTCTTATTCGTGTAATAGAAGTGCCCTGGTTCGATTCCCAGCGGAGACACAAGTCGTTCGGAACCCACGTTAAACAGTAGATCCAATCTTTAAGACGTCCTCATGCGATGGAAGGCAATGGAAAATCACCCTCGGTTCACCTAGCTCTGTGACCTTCAGGTCAAACCCTGTCTTCGGGCAGAACGCCCACCATCATCATCATTGTTCTTAATAATTTAACAAATCTTTTCAACAGCACATTACTTACCGGGCCGCTATAGCTCAGTGGTAGAGCGTTGGTGTAGCATTCTGGAGGTCATTGGTTCGAACCCAGCGGGCGACCATCCTGATTGAGGTTTTTCCAGTTTTTGCTCAGGCATACCAGGCAAATGCAGGGATGGCACCTTCAACATAGGCCCTGGCCGACATCTTCCATTTCCCTCCCCAGTTCCGACCTGAGCCTTAGGTGCCTAAAGCCATAAATAAACTTCAACAGCACATTATGTTCTTAGAACTATTTAAATAGACAGATATATTTTCATTTTTTCTACACGAATATAACCACTTTATATCCAACAGGCCTAAATGAAAACGATCCATTATTTCTGAATGTAAGAATACTTATTTTTATGGATATTTTATTTTTATTTGACATTGAGGGATAGTTTTAAAACTATGTATTTAATACCTTCGCATAAAATAATTCTAATCAAGTATGTGTGTTTTCTTTTATATTTCTAGCAGACATAAACTGCACGAAAGAGCGTCGTACGTAGTGATTATTTCTTTTAGAAAATAATATTAAATGGTCATTTATTTGTGAAACGATACATTACTTCCTTTCTTATATCTCTCAGTACAACCGTAAGCTAGATAGGGGATCGGCATTTTCTTCTCAAATACAAACGAAACAACTATGACAAACAATGCCAAAGAGCGAGGCATTGCAGCCATATGATAGCAGTTCACAATACGCGTTGTTGCCAAACAAACATACTCTCGCTTAACTTTCAAGTCGTGCCGCATTAGCAACGCCAGTCCTGGCTCTAGTGGAGGTTTTATAACCCAAGATTCTAACCGTCAACTTAAAGCACTGAGTAACTTTCAAAGATAGTTAGCCGTTCTACTAGTGGATTATTTCCCTATTCGAGAAATAACCTCCAATTCTCGGATAAATAAAAGGAGGTATATCCAAACATCATCATATTCAGCAGTTTTCTATCCACTACTGGATGAAGAGCTTCCCTTTTCTCTCCAAATATCTCGGTGTGCTGCTACTCCCATCCGTGTACTCTTGAAAAACGCTTCATTTCATCTACCCATCTTGCATTTGGAGGTCTCTGTCATTTCATTTCTCTGGGAATCAAATATGTAGTATATTGATTTCCATCTGCCATCTGTTTGTCTAGCTATGTGATTAGTCCATCTCCTCTTCATATTCTTCACAGTCTTGATTATATTTTACGTTTGTTTGTGCCGAATACATTCGTCTGCTGGACCATCCTGGCTATTCATTCCATGCATCTCTGCATTGCTCTGTGTGTAACGAAACTTGAGTCGTTTGCGCATTCAATGTCCACAGCCATACGTCATCATAGTTAAAATACATTGATTATAAACTGTATGCTTGAGATACATTGATAGTTTCCTTTTGAAATTAAAATATAGACTTCCAAAAGAGCTCCACGCCATTTTACATCTATCATTTCAGCAGTCAATTTGGCATTCGATGTTTTGAGCAGGCCTGGGTAAACGTACTCATCAACTATGCCTATTGTCTCTCCGTGAATTTCTATTTCCTTCTGTGCAGAATGTTGATTGTACATTACTTTGGTTTTACTCAAATTCATTTTTATGCCTATTTTCGAACTCTCATTACTCAACTCTTCCATTCTGACTTGTGGCTCTTCCGCACGTGAAGGATACAGAATTATATCATCAGCGAATCGTAGGTGAATAAGGTACTTACCATTGATTTTTATTCCAAGATCATCCCAATTCACTCCCTGCAGGACCACAGAAATAATTGTGGAGAAATTGAATCTCCTTACGTTGTCCGTTTTCCAATTTTTCACCCTCTTGATGTCGTCTAATGACAGATGTGGCAATCGAGTAAGTGTTTCGTACTAATTTAATGTATGCCCTTCCAATGCCTTCATGTTCAACTGATTTACGTACTGCTGCGAAGGAGTACGAATCGAAAGCTATCTCAAAATCTATGAATCCTCGACATAGTGGACGTTCATATTCATTAAATTTAGGTAGTTCATTTGATACACATTTACAAGTATTATTGGGCCGCTTTCCAAAGTTTCATTGTTACTTGTCATTTGCCCAGTATCTTTGAATATATATATATATAACGCCCAGTATAGGTACCTCTTAAATTACAAGGCAAGCTGATATCCTCCTGTTTGTCATGGCTGGCCTTTGTCCACCACAAGGCCCACATGGTATGAGCAGTGTTCGAACAGAAGATCCCCAAGAACCAGAACTGAGCGCTCTACTACTGAGTCACCGCGGCCTCCTTTCACTGTGTCGTGTACGAAGCTTGGCTAAAAAAAAAACGGGACTGGCAACTCTGTCAGTAATATACATGGAGCAGTAAGGAGTGCATGCTCGCAGAGCAAGCTTGTACCTTCAAGAACAGAACGATATAGATGAGTTGCCGCTCTCATTCGGGTTTAGTCTGTGAGCGGCGATTGAAAAGAGAGGCATGCAATCGTGTTGCCGGAAGAATAGCAAATGTGAAAATTCAGCAGCGCATTTATAGGTATGGTCTGTAGCTAACCAGTTTTCAATTTTGACATTTTAATTTCCTTGTATAATTTTGAAAATTTTTTAAATGGCACTGGAACTGATAGTATAGTTTCGATAATTCATGATTACATTGAATGATTTTTCCTGCCTAGAGAAGGTTTCTTCTTGAAGCAGAATCTTCCAATACGGCACGGTGAAGGAGGCATTAATCTCCCATTTCACGCATTAATCTGTGGAGGATCCCTTGAATCTCTACGTCCTCTTCTCATCGTTAGAAACAATTAAGTTACTTTAATTGTCTATACGAGGGGGATTCAGGTTTTCCTAATCAGAGGACCTAGTCACCTATAAAGCTGAATCTAAGCATAAGAAACGAAAAGAAGGTATTGATATTTTAACCTAGGTGCCCGAACAGACAGTACTACACACTATTACTCTGAGTTTACTACATTGAACAATATATATATATATATATATATATATATCATGATCAAGTCTAGATTGATAAGAGTCGTTTGTTTTACTGATATACGTAATTGTACAATGACATATTCTGGAACCAACATAAAATTTTAAATGTAACGCAGAAAAATTACATACCTGTAAAATGTTACACAATATCTCAACCAAAAGCAAACCATAATACTTACATGACAGAGTACAGCAGTGAAAATTTGCCCACTCATATAATTCTAGAAAACGTGATAAATTGTCTCTCCCTCAATGTTCCACCTCTGCATATCAATTTACATTTTCGTATGCATCAGCTAAACTTTCGAACGAACTTCCCATTGATATTGTAAACTTCAGTAACATTATTCAATCCAAAAATAAACTAAAGAATTATCTCTTATTACAGCAGACACAAAGGAACAGCACTAATGATTAACTTAAATGTTTCACTACTTCCTTCTTGCCATATTTTTTTTAATTTACCTACTTTGGTTTTGTCTTCTTTTGCATGTTATTTTTGTGATTCGAAGTTAGGTGTGTAGCTTATAATTGCAATTGTAAGGAAAGTAATACGAAATACGTTGAAACACGTTAAATTATGTTGACAACAATATGATCCTTTACTACATCATTCTGTGTTTATACATTATATAATTACTTTTCTATACAGTTATCTATTTAATTGTACTGACACGGGTTAGGTAGAAGAATACCTTCAGCTGAATCTCTCCCACGAAAATAAAGAATATTTGAATTGAATCTCTTATTGCAAAAATGGCACACGTAGCATTATCTTCCTATACAGGTACTATTTGGTTAGGTACTCCTCGTTTGTACCTAGGTATAGGTACTGACCTAAAAATAATTATCATAACCGTATGATAATTACTCAATCTGAACAAAAACCCGTACATTAGTAGAGTAAGGTTATGTCTATATCATGCATAGATAAGTCAGTAGCTGTAATAGAAAAAAAATATATAATGAGGGAGGCATTACATTTTGATCCCCCCTCGTACCTAGCTACAGGTGCTAAAATTGAAAAGTACCTAGGTACTACCCAACGCTGCCTATACATATGTGACCTTTTTACAATTACTTATTCAATTAAATGCACGTGCAAAATTACCACCACAGCTCAAAAGAATTTCTTACCGCCTGTGTGAAATTCATGTGGTTCTCCAAACTACCAATTCCTGTAACTAGTTCTACATATTTTGCAGTCGAAACTCTCACCAGTGTGGATTCTCATGTACTTTCTCAACTGGCTGTTTTGTAGAAATTTCTTTCCACAGATCGTATAAACAAAACGCATCTCGCCTGTGTGGATTCTCATGTGTTTTCTCAACTGATTGTTTTGTATAAATTTATTTCCTCAAACAGTACGGTCAAAAGGCCTCGCCTGTGTGGATTCTCATGTGTTTTTTTAAATTTCGATTTTCTGCAAATTTCTTTCGGCATATCGTACAGTCAAAAGGCCTCTCGCCTGTGTGGATTCTCATGTGAGTTTTCAAATGTTCGCTCTGTTTAAATTTCTTTCCACATATCGTACAGTCAAAAGGCCTCTCGCCTGTGTGGATTCTCATGTGTTTTTTCAAATGTTCGCTCCGTTTAAATTTATTTCCGCATATCGTACAGTCAAAAGGCCTCTCGCCTGTGTGGATTCTCATGTGCATTTTCAAATGTTCGCTCCGTATAAATTTATTTCCGCATATCGTACAGTCAAAAGGCCTCTCGCCTGTGTGGATTGTTATGTGATTTCTTAACTGAATGTTTTGTATAAACTTCTTTCCGCATATCGTACAGTCAAAAGGCCTCTCGCCTGTGTGGATTCTTATGTGAGTTCTCAAACTTCGATTGTTTGTAAACTTCTTTTCACATATCGTATAAACAAAAGGCCTCTCACCTCTGTGGATTGTCATGTGTCTTTTCAAAATTTGAGTCCGTGCAAATTTCTTTCCACATATCGAACAGTCAAAAGGCCTCTCGTCTGTGTGGATTCTCATGTGCCTCTTCAAACTTTCGTTCCGTCCAATTTTTTTCCCACAGATGGTACAGTCAAATGGCCTCTCGCCTGTATGGATTATTATGTGCTCTTTCAAATGATGCTTCATTTTAAATTTTGTTCCACAGACCGTACAGACAAAATGCCTGTCGCCTGTGTGTTGTTTGAAATGGGTGGATCTTGAAGGTTTCCTTGTAGAAGTTGTTTTCCCTTGATTACTTTCCGTTTTAATATACTTACTGAGACTTCCACACGCCAATTCAGATGTAGTTCTTTCCAAATTGCTTATATCTTCTGATTTCCTCCGAGTGATTCTGGAAATATTTTCAAGGCAGGATAGGTCATTTGTCTCTTCGGATGCCATGTTCTCATTTAGAGGTACTACTAGGGGTACCAGTTCGTTTTTGCTTTCGGTGTTTTCTTGTTTAATATCACTACTAATTACAACATTGGAGTCATCACGCTTTGAACTTTCTACAACACTTTCTGTGTCCGACGAGAGCAAACTTATTAAGCCTGACATGATATTGGACACAAGATCAGATAAAACTTGATTCGAATTTTCATTTCCTGCAAGCAACTTGCTACAACCCTGAAAGAATATTTTGGAAACATGAGAATTCATAAAATCTATGTTCAGGACTTTATAAAAAATACTTAGTTTGATTTTTCTTTAAATGAATACTTGAAACAAGTAAATCGCAATATTTGTAATATGTTTTCGAAAGTGGAAGATAGAGCACTGAGTAGCATACTTGTATAGTGAATGCAATATTATTTATGCATTGGAAGCTACGAAAGACTGTTCGAAATCATTCTGTTTTTAGGTACCAGTAAGGGGCTATTTCGGATAGGAGAGAGGTGATTCCGGACAATGAGTATCGTAAATATAAATTCATACACTATGATAGTAAGTTACTGAAACGTTTGCTATCACTTTTTGATGATGGTTTGTCATATTCAAACGTGAAGCGACGAGGAACTACAGAATGCTATAGCAGCAACCAAAATGGTTGGTCTCTTCGACTTGCTGCTGTGCTTTAAGTGACTATGGTAGCAAGATTGCTGCCGATACTCCGATTAGACATTTGGCTGCTAAACAGAAGCGAAAACTCGCAGATCAAATAACTTTTTTTTACGTAAGAGGTTATTTGGACTGAACAGACGTGATGTAAGAAGCAGTTTGCAGTTAAATATTAATAAACAATATACAACATCCATTTAACACAACGGAACTTGCTGGAGCATGTCCGTTCGTCGTCTTCGCCGAACGATATCAGCTATCTTTGCGGAAAGCAAAAGGGCTTTCAACTGAATTGAATTTATTTTAAGACCTTTAGGCAACTATGGCTCAAGCCGTATGGTTGATAATGGGATGAATTGGTAAAATGAAGAAAGTGGGAGAAAACGGGAACACCCCGAGAAAACCCATCCGCACGGTGTTTGTCCACCACAAAGGCCACATAGCATGAGCAGGGATCGATCCGACAACCCCTAGCACCAGAGGTGAGCGCTCTACCAACTGAGCCACCGTGGTCCGAGAAGGGCTTTCAAAATGTCGCGCGCAAGGTCTTAATAAAACAGCTGTTGAGATGTTCGTTTTTGAAAATAATAACCAGTAACTAATTTTTCTTTAAACACGTTAAGAGATATTTGTCTTTACTTTCTTTCTTCCTTCATTTGCGACCAAAATTACTTATGCGTCTCAATCCGCTCCCCTGTACCCTATATTATTATTATTATTATTCAAA
This sequence comes from Lepisma saccharinum, assembly GCA_022664845.1. NCBI lineage: Eukaryota > Metazoa > Arthropoda > Insecta > Zygentoma > Lepismatidae > Lepisma > Lepisma saccharinum. Next base: position 51,791 of record JAGDQP010007082.1, read on the forward strand.
AAGCGATAAATAAAATGAAGGAGCAAATATTCCAAGTAAACTTCAACATGAAAATAGTAGACGTGGCCTCGAAATGGACCGGAGTGAACCGGAACGCCACTCCGGTTCGTGAGTATCTGCAACCTTCGTGTTCCGTCTCTTCAGTATGGTAACCACAGGCAAAAAGTAATAGCATTTTAACAAAGGTAAAGCGCTCCGTTTCGTGAAAATTTGCATTTCAAGGAAAAAAGGAGAGTTTCTGCTGATTTTACAAAATGTGGAAACAATATTTCTTGATGGCGAATCACAGTTGCTAGTACAAAGGGAGCTCTACAAAATAACACTAAAGTACATTTTTTTATCGGAAAAAATACTATTCCAATATGTGAATATAGTAACCAAAATGAATAAAAATTATTATGTAAATAACGACACAGGAAACAGGTCTTATTATTGGAAAATGTTCAGGAGACAAACCGAAACAAAATTTAATTTAAGTATTGGCTGTCAATTGATTGAACTAAAAGCTTCAGAAAGAACGCAATAACTATATTGTAATGCAGTGGTTAATTTCTACCGGGACCCACAAGCCCTGGTACAGTTTCTATTGCCCGATACTTTTTTCCGCTTCTAGAGACAGACCCCATTGATTAAACATTTCCTATCAGAACTTTGTTTAGTATTTGCTTTGAAGTTGTAACTTTTTTTTTTATTATTAGAAACGATCTTCAATGACGTCCGACACGTTATTTATTACTGATCCAAACTTAGTGACTCTAACCACTAGACCACGGGGTTTGAGTAACCCTAATAGTCATTACAATAATTCAAAATATTATAGAATAAATTTCGCCGAGAATCAATGCATTATTTTAATCTTCAAGGGCCCCGGTACTTATTTATTTTCAATTCAAGCACTGTTGTAATGTACTGTTAATTCTGAACAATCAAATGTATACTGGCAATCGAAGATTCCTTGTTCCATATATATCCCCTGTTCCCGCGTTGATAAAGTCTAGGCTTTAGCAAGAGCAACATCTGTACACTGAAAATACTTTGTATTCAAATAAACAGTCAACTGAGTTTACTACCGAACATTTAAATATGAACTAGCAATTATTAGTGATAAGAAGGCAAGACTTCTGAAACGAAGTACGCAGGGACTGCAAGGGATGATTTCAATACATCTACCTCCTTCCTACCATCATCAGAAATCGAAGGTGGAAGGCGAAAAACACGGCGGTCTGAACCTGGGATTCCTATAGGCAATAAGTAAAATTCAATTCTATTAATTTAGGGGGGAAAAAAAAGATTCCGTCTCGACTTTATTTCTGCGTAACATTCGTTCTTGACTGCCTCAAAGGGAAAGGCTCTCCGTCACATAAAAGACGTTTTTCAGCAGTATTTTTTCTAAACTAGTTTTCATTATTATACGCAACCACGAAACTTTACCGTCCCACCTTGTTTACAGAGAAATTTGGAAAAATAATCTAAGGGTTTCAAAACTACAACGGAAGATACGAGGGAACATATACGAAAGTCATATTTTTTTCATCAAAGTTGATAGAATCTACTTTATTGTTCAAGTTTTTTTATTTAGCCTACTATTATTCTAGAAAATTAGATTGTGTGGGGGGAATCGACCCAACCCTCATATCGACGGTAATGCTTTCAGCTTCAATTGCTAGGGGTTTAAGGAGGAGTGGGAATAAAAGGAATATAAAAAGAATGAGGAAGCATACACCTTTCGTTTACTGTACGGCATACCCGAATTCTCCATGACTCCAGTTCGTCGTATACTGCAGAGTATGCACAATATTTCAGCTCCGCCACCAACTACAGAACCAGGAAATTAGTGACTGTTCGATCAGGTTACACCAGCTACTACACCTCCCCCAAATATACCTCCATCTTATGCGTATATTTGGTAGAATCAGTGATTTCGAAAATCTTTTCCCCAAATCGCCCATCCTTTCAGGAAATATACTGACTGCTTCAATCCAACCTTACCTTTTAATACCAGAATAACTTCGCCAACAGTAATTTTCTCACTAGGAGTGAATGCTTTGACGCACTGGAGAGCATTGCATAGATAAGTCAGAATTTATTTCGATGGTCATATGTACGGGAATCAGAGGTAGGGCGCAAACTTTACAGGATATGCGGAAACCGATTTCTGTTCATGGTAACACGATACAGTGGCCTGTTTCTGTCCAGTAGTTTTGCAACTTTTTTTTTTGAAAATGGCTGTTGTCAAGCATACTCCGAGGAACACGAAAAATTTCTTAAGAGTTAAAATGTGGTTTACGTGAACTGGGCTTAACAGGGTTCCTTTGCAAGTACTCCTTATAATACAATTTCGGTTGATCTACCACGAGTTGGGAATGCCTCCATAGTAAGAAATTCTACGAAGGCATTATTAATAGGACATGCATTCAGCTGAAGGGGACTCTTCTTTCGAGGTTCACACGTCTCTATACTAGGAGACCCACACATTTCGTTTGCGACCCTGATCAACATTAATCCAAGTAGAAGGCTGTGCTTTGCCTTGGTGGTTGATCATTCGGAGATTCTTGAGAGATCTCTTCATCAGACGACTGGCGATCTTCTGCAATGCCTTTTATCCCCACTTGTCCTTAGCGCCATCATCAATCCTCTCTTCCTGATCACGCTAAACCACATTGCCCGTATCGGTGTCGAAGTCTTCGAGCATAGGTCGGCTTTCTTCCTGTGAAAGGAAGTTAGAGGCATTTCCCATTTGAAATTATACAGTTATCATTCCTTCGACTGTAACACTCCAAACATTTTCAACCAAGCATACGTCCTTTATCTCTGGACCCACTCCTGCGATGTCGATGATCTCCTGGGTTTGAGCTGTTCTCGCCGAGGCATTTCCAACGACACTCCAACCGGCTTCGCAGCCCTAATAGTTTCTGAATTGAAAACTGTTTTGTTGTTGAAGGACGGACAGATGATGGATGGCGGAGATATAGGGCCTCCCAGCTCTAGATGCTGAAACCTAAAACGGTTAGGCAGTTTCTCAACTAATTGGACCTCGATTAAAACCTGAACAACTTTAGATGATATATTATTTTTTTATATTCAGGATTTAACAGCAATGATAACTATCTTGATTAGATTAATATTAGATCAGCACATTTGTTCATCGCCAATAACTAGAAAACTATTCAAATACATGGACATTGGATGCATAAAACTGAAATACAGTGGAATCACTATTATCCGGACTTCTAACATCCAGAACCTACACTGATTAAATTAACGACCTTCAACTTTTAGTAAAGTGGGTTCGGAACCGCTCAGTTCAGTGAACCCCGACGGGAACTAAATCCGTGATCATGCACACAGAAAAAGCTCGCACTAACCTATCGGCCGCCCTGATTTTCTCTTTTATCCGGATTGACTTCACCGCCCTTCTACGAGCGTTATTTCTGAATATAGTATATCATCTTTCGGCACGGAAAGTGGTAGATTATTCAACTAAACAGACAGTTAGTAATGACTGAGAAAACGCTTGACAATGTGAACAAGAAAGTGTGATAAAAAAACCATCAGCGACAAACTTGTAATTTTGCAGCATTTTTGGAAGTGATAACCGGGCGTAAAGTGAGTAACTGACAAGAACAGGAGTCGAAGTATGGAATCGGAACGCCAACAATATCAGACAAACAAAAACAAAAATGCACTACGAGAGTTTGCATCGGAAACAGAAATTGGACCTCGGGAAAATTAAGACTTATAACGAACAGGAAACACTCAAATTGAAATGGTATTATATTGTTGGCCGATAAAACGAAGTGCAACTGTGGAATGATCTTAACAGCTAAAGCAAAAAGCTTTTATGAAATGATAAGTTCGAAGATGTGTATCAGAATGTAGGAATGTCAGTTACACGGACAATACAGCACATAATAGAACACGGTACACACAGTGCGTAATAGAAAAGATATTTAAGAAAAATAATAGACATCTTCACTTTGCCAAACACTTCGATTGTACCGACTTATAGCCATCCGGATACCTCCAACAAGTTTTATCCGGATAATTCCGACTCGACACTATAATACATCGCTTACAATATTGAAATATTGTATTAAAAAACAGTGGGGTATAGAGGTTTCATTTAAAAATAATAAACTAATATGAGTTTTCGGTTTGCCAAAATTTTGTTTACCTCTAAAAAAGCTTTCGTGATAAGTTATTTTAAAAAATTCTACCGTATAGGAGTAACCACAGATAATTAAAATGTAGACAGCTGTCAAACTGCATAACTTACAATATTTTTTTCATCACAAGATGGGTCGAGGTGGCTCAATGTCTAGAGCGCTCACTTCTGGCGCTTGGGGTCGTCGGTTCAAACCATGCTCGTTCCATGTGGGTATTGTGGTGGACAAACACTATGTGCGTGGGTTTCTTGGGGTTCTTCCATCTCCTCCGACTTTCTTCATTCCACCAATTATCCCATCCAACCGGCCTTAGCTAAAGTTGCCTAAAGGCATTAGAAATTAAATTCAAACTCAAATTTCATCAAAAGTGATTTAGAATTAAGCAGTATATCCAACAAATTGGAAACTGGTCCCACCTTCTATTTAAGGTTTTCAAGTTGACCTTGTTTTATATTCGTTCAATGAACGACATTGCTTTTTCAAAGAGAAATACTTGAGTTTTTCATTCTGCCTATTATAATAAACGTTTAATTTTAGTGCCATGAATCCAATAGTTTCAGAGTTGTTGTCAAAGAAAAAGGTAGTTCGCGTAATATTGGTTAGATGAAAATTTAGATAACATACAAGTACAGCCATACGAAAAATCACAACATATTTCACCTACAAGATATGAAGATTTTAATGGAGGTTCCAACTAAGTGAAATATTACCTTCCTTTTCTTTTTATAGAAATTTTCAATTTACTCTTCTAAGAAATTTCTAGGACGCCACTGGTTCCCAAATATCATAAACCAATTCTGAATATGCATATCTTATCTCATGGTTTCTTTAATAGCTGTAAGTCAAAAAGTATCTGAGTTATGGGAGTACTACAAAGTAGATTTTAATTTATTTATGGCCTTTAGGCATCTCAGGCTCAGTCCGAGATAAGCTAGGGGCGAGGAAGATGGAAAGTAGTTGGCTTGGGCCTAGATACTAGGTACCATCCCAGGAGTATGGAGTATTAAAAATCACACTATATATACCGAGCTCTATTTCCCACGCTTTCGTCAGCCTGTAACTCCGATTCGGGGCGAAATTTCCAACCCGTTACTAAGACTGTTTATCTTATTTTTATATATCCCTGCAAGTTTGTCGGTATATTACGTCACTGTATAATAATAAATGGAGAAATTATAAAAATTCCAAAATTACAGGAATTTCCCTCTTTTGCTGTTTCTCTTGAAGGTTGTTTAAAATAATAACGTATTTAAAAGTTGGTTTGGATTGCACAATACATAAAATCGTTAAATTATACTACGAGGGAAACTGTTCAAATTTCGTTCTCCTTTTTTTTTTAGAATACTTTTTAGCGTTTGGATTCATTTCATTTCATGAAACAACGATGACTCAGAATTAATGTGAAACAGATTCCACAACGGTTCCTTTTCTAGAATGCATTAATAAATTGATAATATAGTCAATCTGAAATTTCAGAAATCTCCAGCTTCCGCTGAATCATTTAGAGGATTCGTAAACACGTCCTACAATTTAACATACTTTCCGAAAGGATTTGGATTTAAATTTGCTAAGACCTCGAAATGCGTTGGACCTCCTCTGAAACCAGTTTCTAGACACCTGCCTGTATATCCGCCCGTTGGAGCGGTGTCGAATAGATTGGCAACACCAGAGTGGGGACATGCAGAGTAGTTTTCTATGCTGTCCAATGTTCACGTCAACTTTGGTGCGGATACATCCAACGATATGGGGGCCATCTGAAAAATTGAACTCTACAAGTGGCTCCGCAATACTGACAACAGGGATGCTTAGGAACGAAACACCCACAATATTTTACAAATGTGTTTAATAATGTTTATGGTAAGTATGGAAGCAATCTCTACGCGTCCTACTACCACATGTATGTAAAAGTAGATATAGACCAGTGGACACGTGTAGAAGTAACAGACACACAAACGACCGAACACTCATTTTCACATATGTAGAGTAATAAATAAGTGTGTTTAGTAAAAGGCTTTCACCGACTTATGCGTCGACTTCCTCAGAGGCATTATGAATTGGATTTGAAATTTCTGATTGCTATAGCTTTGTAGAGCAACATCACCCCAAGTTTGGGTTCACAAATAGTACTTGATAGTATCGTATTAGCTGATGATGACTACTCATACATTTCAGTGGGATATTGTTGCTTTCCATTGTTGTGTGACTACAAAAAAAGGGGACTAAAACCCCCTTTTTGCATGATTTTTACGTATATTTTCTCAGCTAAGCAGCAACACCCCGAAATAAATTCTCATGCAGACACTCAAGTTTATGGTTAAATTAAACTATGTGATATGAAAAAAAAAAAATGTGGGGTCTCAATGCTGTTATGGGTGAGAGAACCTCTTGAAATTTAAAAATGTCCGAAATTTGCGATTTTCAATGTCAATTATCTCAAATCAGCATCACCCTGGAAAAAATCTGATTGTACCTTACTATAGCTGGAGATGTCTACAAATGTTAGGAGAAGAGAAAACAGTGAGGTCTTTTTTTACTTTCCCAGAAAACATTCTTAACATATTGTATTTCTTTTCTATAAAACTTTCCGATTGGTTGCTCGACGCCTTTCAAAATATTATTTTTCTAAAAATATTTATATCCCTTATATAAGAATAGTTCAAAGCGGTTATTCTTTTATTTGTATCGCAACCGATTAATTAATGGCGGGCAATTTTCTATCGCGACAGAACCCGAAAACTGTTTTTTTCCAGACGTTTACGAAAAATATTCATCTTCACTTTGCAAATTTTTAACTCCCTTCAAATTCAAATATCAAAATTCAAGTTTCTACCACACTTTCTACTGATACAAATGTATAACGTGTGGAAAAAAATTGTTTCTAAATTTTGTCCCTCCAGAGATATTGGGCCTTCAAGATCCGTAAATTACAATTTTTTTATTTTCAAAAGTTTTTATTAAATTAAGGAAACATACCTGAGAAGCTTGTTTACAAAAGCTCATTTTCATTTTAATCTTTTTGTAATCTTTCTGTATTTCACATGATATGCAAGTTCCTGATTCGATTTTGAAGCAAAAATGTTATATTAAACCATTGATTTAAATTGGATAGAGTAACCAAAATGTCTAGTAATGACGTTTTCTATGGGTCAAATGGACACCCAAGATTGAATCAGGAAATTGTATATTTAATAAAATACAGAAAAAAAAAAGTAAAATGGAAGTGGCAGGTTTTAGAAACAAGCTTCTTATATCATCCTTCATATTCTTTTTTTTCTTCAATATACTTTTATTGCTTAGTGTACGAAAGATAACTTTGGTATTTAATCCCTTCCATGAGTAAAAAGCACTCTGAAAAACGGCATTGTTTCTATTTCGACAATTACATTTGGATACCCCTTTGGCCACTTCGACTACCTTTTAGGCCTTCTATGCAGAGGACTAAAATTACCAAGCATACTTTAGAGGTAACAAGGATTTTTTGTTTGAATTTCCTATGATAAATCAGTCCAGAGATATTACATTTTACGTAAACACAAATTTTGGAATGTGCCGTAATACAAAAATGGCTGCCATTAAAAAATCGGTGGAGATAAAAATAAAAAAAATACCCGTTTTGAACTATTCTTATATAAAGGATACAATTATTAACAAAATAGAACTATTTTGAAAGTGGTCAAGCAACCAAACTGAAAGATTTCAGATGGACTGGCCCCAAACCAGTGAAATACAGCGTGTTAAGATTTTCTTTTCTTGGAAAGTAAAAAAGACCCCACCATTTTCTCTTTTTGTAACATTTGTAAACACCTCCAGCTACAATACTTCAATATCAGATCTTTCCCAAGGCGATGCTGATTCTAGATAATGGCCATTAAAGAATGCAAATTTCGTAAATTTTAAGCACCTCTCACACATAACAGCATTGAGACCCACATTTTTTTTTCATATCACATAGTTTAGTTTGACCATAAACTTTACATTTCACGAGAATTTATTTTTCAAATGTTTCTGCTTAGCTGAGAAAATATATGTTAAAGCCAAACACAAAGGGTTTTTAGTCCCTTCTATGATGCCACTCAACAATGGAAAGCAACAATGCCACACTAAATTTTTGAATAGTCATCATCAGCTAATACAGTACATCACTAATAATATTATGTAAACACAAACTTGGGGTGAGGTCACTTTTTTACAAAGCTATAGCATTCTGAAATATGCCTTGTTCACATTTTAACAACAAAAGAGATCTGTGACCATCAACTTTAGGGGTTTATACTGCGCAGGTGATTTTTTTTCTTTTCTTTCCCAGGGGACAAACTTTACACAATATTAATCACTCATGACCTACTTTTATATATTTAAAAATTAGGGAAATCAAAAATACAACTATCACATCTTGTCTAAATTTTTAAATAATAGCTCCTCAAATTTCAAATGGGAGTGTTATTTAAGGTACAAGATTTCGGAATCTTCGCATAGTTGGTTTCGGGTGAAGAAAGGGGATGGGGTCAACGACTTCGTAGGGGAGACTGACTGTGTGTGTGAAATTTAGGTAACATGCACATAATTTTGCCTAAAATCATACTAATTTTACCACAAATCTGAATTTCGGAGGTGGGGCGGCCCCTCTCCTTGATATCTTGCGCAACCACTGAATCCTATATATTGTTACAAAGGGATGACAAAACAAATACGGTTTTCTAAAGGAACCATTGAAAACAATGATCTTATTACCATGAAAAAGCATTTTTCAAATATACCTGGTTAAAGAAAAAACAGAGAAGAAAACTGAAAGGAAACTGTATTTATATGAAGCTAACATATAAATAAATACTGTACACTGTTTTGAAGAACGCACCTGCGAAGGGGGCTTCTGGTCCTCTAAACCCTCTCCAAGGTCAGTAAATATACTTTTGGATTCCTCTCTTGTTTTATCTCCACCTTGTTTTCTGAGCATTCTCCACTACTTTCATTTCCATCAACGTCAAGTAAAGCCTTTTGTAAACCCTTAACAATTTCTATAGATAAGTTAATTTCATCGTAGCTTAATTGCTTTATAAGTTGATCCATGGCGTCCTCGGGATCAGTTCCACTCGAACTGCATGGCTGTAATGCAAAAACAAAGTAGTTCGAAATAAACGTTGTTACAGTTTATCAGTTAAGCAGGATAAAGTATACGCTGTTATGTTAGTCTTAGAAGTCGGTAATCGTAGGCTTATGTAAGACTCTCAAACAGAATTGCAAATTTCTGCACACGGAAACTTACGTCTATAGTTACATCAAAAAATACTCAAATGAAATATAAGAATATATAACATCTGACAATAGCTTGAAGTTACTGGATGATGGTTTCAATAAGCTACACGTGTCCAGGTTTATGTGAAGACAAGACCATTATATGAAGATGTTCTTTTTAAATACTAATTAAGGCACCAAAAAATTTACATATATACAAAATACTATTAGTAACGAATAACGGAACCTTCTCACTGCATATATTTCGATACTTTATTTTATCTGCTACGAATTAAAAATAATATAGTTTAACCTTTCTCGTACCCGAGTTGTTTTTAAATGATTGTCTGCATTAACTTTATCGTAGGTGGTTCATCCATAGTTACACTGTCAAATAGACATTTTTGAATATCATGATAAAACCAAAAGTAAAATTGGAGTGGTATTTATTTAATTATACTTCTAATAATGATGGTGGGTACATTTGTACCCAGCTTGGTAAAGTATGTACACTGTTTTTTTTTATTTACTTCTCTCTCTCTTCCCCTCTCCGTCTGCTAAATATTTCGTTATTGTGTCAACAATGGAACAGTTGTTTACATGACAGCAATGCATACCTCAACCGAATACTATTGAAATTAGTGCTTTAACAGCTTGAGAATAAGCAGCAAGGAATGAAATGCAGCAGAATGAGGAAGTATTAGCGATTTATTCCTAGTATGTTCAAGATGTCGAAAAGAAAATATAGCCCTAGGGTCTAACACTCAGAATTCGGAGGATTTGGGGACAGTAATGAATATGTTGTACGATGGTAACTATAAAGGTGATAATGTGAATGACAATGATGATCCTGTTGCTGAAGAATCTGAAACCGAAGACTGTGTTGAAAATACTGAACAAGTTGGTGATGAACTGACATATGTATAATGGTGATGAGAGCCATGTGAACGTAAATCTGCCGCCAAAATACAATGCTGGCAGACCCATCTATACTTCTAACAGAGGGTTGATCTGGGAAGCGACTTCCAAGAGAAACAGGAAACGACAAAACCAGACTATATTGAGAAGTAAAAGTGACCTGATATTTTCATCCCGAAATGTGTCTTGTCTTGTTCCAAAATATGCGCGTCTTTTTCAGGACAATTGTAAATAGAAGTTTCAAGAGAAACCGAGACTGGGAAACCGGAATATCCGTGACATGGTGATTGTAAAGACAGTTCATATTATCAGCATGTTTAATTTTGTAATTATTAAGTTAATAAAAGTCGAATATCTTGAATAGCATATGGAAAAGTATACTAAATTTAGTTTCGGCACATTTGTACCCACCTTCGTAATCCGTGTATGTTCTTAAGGTTGGAATGAGAAACATTAATCTCGTTTCAAGGTAAAGCAAAATACCCATAGCAAACTTATGGCATTAATTTTACGCTTGTGAGATGGCAAATATGTACCAGCTAAAACTACATTTTAATGTGACTTTTCTAAAATACTTTGAAATATATTTTATTTAACGATTAACAGTCATTAAATTTGGACTAACAGCATACTTTTGGAGAACAGAAGCTCGAATTTTATAACTTGGAATTCTAGAGCTTAAAACTACTCTGAACTTTATTTTTCTTGGCTGTAATATTTCGATAATCTATTAATAAACAGTTACGGCATTTGCGTGGTGTAACTACAGAAATATTCTGGGAAACTTCTGTCAGGATGGGAGGCCGCTTGATTCGTTTCCAGACCTTCCGATTGCTAAGTCAACGATCTACGAACTGAGTGACGGCCCCTCGGTAGAGTATGCTTGTACCAAACGGATATTGATTTTGTCTTTCCTTTTAGCTAGGTATAGAGACCAGTCAACATAGGAAAATGTTGAGGACCTACTCAGCAAAATACCGGACAACATA
>JAGDQP010007083.1:0-13161 GCA_022664845.1 Lepisma saccharinum
TCGTCAGAGAGACAGGAAACATGGAAGCGTAAGGAGCAGCCCTCACACTGCAATATTTGACCGTTAATCAGATCCTCATTGCAACATTTAATCTCGGCCATTTCGATGCTTCCTTTTTCTTCCTTTTCCCCCAATGATTTCATCTTCACTTGTAGGATACTGCCACCCCAACACAAATTATTCAAAATGACCAACACAATTCACTAAGAATATAAATTAACTTTCACTTCTTAACTCCAAATTCACGGTATCTCTCACACAGTTTATGTTCAATGTAAAAACACTTCAATACTGGGAGTTCTCAGTATTATTAATGGCGCATTGGTCCCTGTTGGACATCATTATGTATCAGGGGTCGTCAGCGTGGGGCAATTATTACGTCTGCAAATAATGGTGAATAGAGAATTCCGAATGACTGCACGAATTCTTTGTAATAATCGCAGGTTGTAATAAATAAAACCCAATTTAACATTTATGACTGAGTGATCTGATAGAGCATGTTTTTTTATCGTTTATATTTTCAAAGCGTTGGACAAATTATCTGACACGTAAACAATGTTGATTCTACTACTAGCATTAGCATAATAATATGTCGGTAAATATTCATCTTTGTGAAAATAATGCCAAGAATCAATAAACTTAAAATTTTGAATCAAATCTCATCGTAATTTAAGCTGAGTAGCATCAGAAATTCGAGAAACTGCGTTATTGCCTGATCCGATTATGAAAGGTCTGTTATATGATGATTCTAACAAACAAACAAAAAAAATCATTGTATATAAAGTTATTTCGCACTAAGGATATCTGAGTATCACTATGAAAATACGAACATATCACGAAAATATCGTTACATTTTATGTAGCTAACATGTCCGGACGGATAATGAAATTCCTCTTGTACTACAAGGTCATCGCGTACAGCTAAAGCAATAGATTTGTTAGAATCATCCGTATTATTTCTATATACCGGGTAATTATATAATTTAAAAGGAACACTATTCACCTCCTGTAAACATATCCCCTGCGCACTATATTGTTAAAAGTATTCTTGTAAGTAGAAGACTCTTTTGGCGTGTACCGTTCATGCCCGTAATATTGAACAAGCAGAGGGAAAGGGTGATTCCGAGGAAAATTCCAATCCAGAACACCATTAGTAACATGCTCGTTATTTGTGTAGCACTTTAATAGTATCAATATCTGTACTTTTTAATAACAAAATATAGATTATCAAACATACCAGGATCTTCCACAGATATGAGTGAAACAAATGACTAACCTTCTCCTTCTTTCGATGTAAACGGTGAATGAGTGGCTCTTCGAGAAAGAGTCTATGATATCACCTGCTTTGTGTTTTTTACACCACTGGGAGAGGGAAAAACTCCAGTTTGTTTTTACAGTTGTTCAAAGAGTACTGTTGCTTGTATTTTTTGTATTTTGTATTGTATTTTTTAACTTTGTATTTTTATACCACTGGGGGAGGGAAAACACTTCACTTTTTTATAGTTTAAAGAGTATAGTTGTCCAAAATAGTTGTAGTCTTACTATCCTGGAGCAACGAGCTGAAAGTTACAGCTATCCTTAAGCATTTTTACAAAATGTGGAATTCTTCAAACCATTGATATTACTGCAAAATGTGTTCTATATAATTGAAACGGTGAGTGCAAAAGGCCCTATGTCCACTTTACCTAGTTTTGAGAAAAATGATAAAAACTGTATACACTATTGCATCAGCCATATATTGTTGGCGGACTACTGCCTTTCGAAATTACACTAGTAGCTAATAAGAGGTACAGAATCATCAATGTAAGGTTATTATCAACTGGGAAATTATTTATTCTGCTTGGACTTGGGGGCTTTCTGCAATCAACAGGGAGAAAATATCTAGTTTGTACTTGTTTATACATTCTAATTTTAACCAAAGTGCACAGTTACAATCAGTGTCTTGTTGAGAAAGACAGTCATGTAACAGAGAAAGGTTTGCCTAAATTTGTCTATGAGTACCGGTAATGTACGTCTGATACAAGGTAGCATTCATGACCACTTAAATACTGGAACGAGTACCGCAATGAGTACTCCGCATGGTAAGATTGAGGGAATAGCAAACATACTACAAAGGTCTCAGTTCATAATGATGCACGCTAATGTCCGTTCCATTATTCCCGAAATTGATGAATGACGGCTATTGCTTTCGGAAATGCAGTGCGCAATTTTCGTAGTTACAGAATTCTGGCTCGATCAATCATTAGATACCTGGGTATTCTATTTTTCGACAAGATAGGCAACATAAAGGAGGTGGGGGAGTTATAGTATATTATCTTCAAAATTTAAATATTATACTTGTTTAAATACAGAAGACAGAGGAAGTAGAATGTCTTCTTATGGTTGTTAGGGTAAATTCGCTTCAGTTAAGTGTGATATCGGTATATAGACCACCAAGTACCCCTTATTGTAAGTTATCTATTCTCGAAGATTTTATAACACATTTATATCCACAAGTCGATAGTCTTTGAATATTGGGGGCCTTAAATTGCGATCAGCTGTGTCCGGATTAAACTGAAACGAAGTACTTAAAGTCCATTCTGGATAGTTTTGAACTTGCTCAACTACTTAAAGAACCAACAAGAATAACGGAGTATGGTGGATCGTTTCTGAATTTGATAATTACTGGCAGAACTGAAATTGGTCGAATCATGTGGGGTCAGTTCACCTATCGGTTCATCTTATCATTGTTTAACGTATGTTACCCTAAACTTTCAAAAGCCTCAGCAGAAACATTTTGATATTCATTATCGTGATTACGCCTCGTTTAAGGAGGAAACTTTTCTTCAAAACTCACGGGCATGAAACTGCAAACAAATTGAAGCGAAGGAAAATATAGATAGTAAAGTTTATTTTCTTGAAAGCTCTGTAACTAGTCTCTTTGACCTACATGCACCGAAACGGATAGTTAGAATCACGAAGAATAAATTGCCATACATTTCCAGTAACACAAAACTGTTGATAAAACTACGCGATTGTGCACATCGAAAGTTTAAACGCACTAGGTTACAGCAGCACTGGGATGAATATAAAGAACTTCGTAACTTTACTACTGGAGTAATAAGACAAGAGAAGTCTGCTTATTTTACTTATCGTGTAAATTGCGCTAAAATACCAGAGATACGTGAAAGACACTGCGTGAACTTGGAGTAGGCCGTAAAAACTCAGGTTTGGAACTTCCTGAAGAAGTAAATGATCCTAACCTTATCAACTATCATTTTGCTAGATCATACCATATCTCGGTGACGAGCAACTTTAAGTTTGATCAGCAAATCAATCGGTACAATTCACTCTCGCATCCCACTTGTAGTAAACCATTTGCATTAAGACCTGTGAATGAAGATGAAGCAAGAAAGACAGTATGTAGCATTAAGTCAAATGCAGCTGCCTATGGTGACATCACTGGCAGAATGCTGAAACTAGCCTTGCCTGCCATCTTATGTCCTTTAACGCACATAATGAACCACCCATTGACTAATGGTAGTTTCCCTACTGCGTGGAAACTAGCTAAAGTTTTACCGTTACCGAAAAAGACTGCTATAAAATCCATGAATGACCTTAGACCAATAAGTATATTGCCAATACTTTCTAAAGTAAACGAAAAGTTAGTGTCCGAACAAATTATTTCTCATATTGATAGCGCTGGCATTCTGCCGTCTGTCCAATCTGGCTTTCGTAAATCGCATAGCACTTCCACTACTTTGTTGGATATTACTATTTAGCGTTACGTACACTAGATGACGGACATGTAGTTATATTAGTTCTATTGGACCTCACAAAAGCATTTGAACTTGTCCATCATGGCGTTCTTTTAGCAAAATTGAAATACTATAACTTCTCTAACAACACACTAAAATGGTTCAGTTCTTATATGTTAAATCAAAAACAACAGGTTACTTTGCATACTCAGCAATATAAAGTTTCCGAAGCAATTATTGTTGACAGGGGTGTTCCCGATTCTGGGACCATTATTGTTCAGTCCATATTCCGCAGATATGGTATCGGTTATCAAACATGCAAAAATTCACTGTTATGCCGATGACACCCAATTACTCATAACAACATTATCTGAGAACATATCGAAAGCGGTTGAAGCTCTTAACCAAAACCTAAATGCAATCAGTAGCTGGTGCGTTAACAATGAACTTGTAATTAACCCGCTAAAATGTACGTACACTATTCTGGGAACTTCTCAACAACTCAATAAATTCACGCCTTACGATTTAGATTTACAGTTAATGGACTCAAATATTAAGTATTCAGAATACATAAAAAATCTTGGAATAGAAATCTATGCGAAATTAACCATGAACAAACATGTGTCTACCCAATGTTCCAAAGCCGTAGGTGTGTTAAGAAATCTTTATAAAATTCGAGACTGCTTATCACAATAAGTAAGACTCCTTCTCACACAAATGTTGGTACTACCGTTATTCGATTATTGTGATACTGTCTATGGTCCACTTCTTACAATAAACTAAACTAAGTTGATACAAAAGGTACAAAATTCTTGTATCCTCTTCTCCTTTGGCTTAAGAAAATTTGAACATATTCTGCCAGTTCTCAATAACAACAATTTACTGACAATGTCAAGAAGAAGGTATTTACACTATTGCTGTGTTGTTTTAAAAATTCTTAAAACAGAATGTCCAGAATATCTGTATAGGAAACTAATAAATAGATCTGCTTTTCATTCTTATTCGACACGCCAAAATAAAAATTTTGATATTCCACATCATCGGCTTAAACAAACAAGCGCATCATTTTCAGTACCAGGTCATGGAATGCTCTAAGTAATTCCATAATAGAAGTTAAAACATTTCATGCTTTCAAGAAAGCATTACACACGTACTTACTATGCCAAGAGCGGGTAAGCTCAAGCACACATGATATTCATAGAATAATTTGAACAACGAAATTTCACGCACCTTTTTTTTCTGTACCGTCAAATAGTGTCTAACTAGACTTTCTCGTAACTTTTTATGTTTTGTGTATTGTATGCACAGTATCCATGTGTATACTTATGTTTTTCACTTTGTTGTTGTTTTCCAACTGATTCCATTGCTTAAAATTTGCATACATGTTCGCCTTTTTTTACCTTCTATACTCAATTGATTTTGTAACCTTCTTTTCTTTTTGTCTATGTATATATTTTTTTCAATGCATTCTTTGGACAAGGGTTAGGTGGCAGAACAGCCATAGGCTGAACCTCTCCTGCTTAAATAAATAATTTTTCAATTCATTTTTTTTTTCAATTCAATCTTACGAAAATCTACGAAAATGGATTGTTGACTGGTTTGCAGAACAAGTTTTTTGGTCTGGCATCCACACATTGCCGGAACGATGGCAGAAATGTATCGCTAGCGATGGCCAATACTTCGAATAAAGTAGTCCTTAACATTGTCATCCAATCACTGTCTTTTCTGTACATAAATTCCGGTTTCATATTTACACACCTGGTAGATTAATTCTTACTCGTAGTTTTCCTTCCATTTTCGCGAAAAGAATTGCTACTTTGTGTTCTCTTTAAATACATTGGTTCTATTTTTGAATTACTGTCAATTAACTTATTTATATACTTTACATTGTATTAACCATTTAGGCAGCTAGAATATAAGCTCGCCACATTGCTGATGATATCCCTCGTCGAGCACTATTTCGGGGTACGGAGTGGGAAGGTAGCGGTAAAGGTCTTACTTAAGGCATTACTCGACATTTGTATCCTGAAACTGAGGACAACCCTAGAAAACCTAAGTGAGAACGGTATTAACAAATTGCTGATATATTCGCCCACTGATGCATGTAATTAAATATGTTGGTATCACTCACAACTGTTACCGTTGTTAGCACTGAACTGTTTGGGAACACTGAACTGTATATCTATGATTTGTCCTAGTACCTTAAATGTTAGGTTTGGTGTAGATATGGCCAACAATATTGGAACAATTTTAAGTATTAAATTTTCGAAATTGATTGGGAACACTGACAATTTTGACGCCTGAAAAACCTTTATGACCTGTCCCATTAACTACAAGCCAAGTTTGGTGCAGATATGTACAATGTATAGAAGCAATTTGTAATTATATTTTTAGAAATTGGTTGACAACACTGATTACTTCGGCGCCTGTGATGTCTTCAGTACCTATATGAACTTTCCCGGTACCTACATGCCAAGTTGCGAATAAGGCCAAAAATGTTGGAGCAGTTTTAAATATTAAATTTTAACAATTCGTTTACAACACTGACACCCACTTCGCCCGTAGTACCTCCACGACACTCGAACATATACCTAATGTACATTTATACAGAATTTAGTGTTTATCAATGGACGTGTGTCGATTTTTATAAGTAAAGACATTTGTATAAATTTATAAAATATATATTTTATAAAATAGGTTAACTATTTTATGAGACAGGTGGCATTACTGATACTTGGGGACGGAAACTCTCACAAAAATTGTGCATAGTGTCGAATAACGTTTATGCCAAGCTTGGTTTTGATACAACCAAATTAAAACAATTTAAAGAAATTAAAGAGTTGCAACAATGGCAACTGAGGTGCAATACCAGACCCGGAATATTTCTACGATCTGGCCCAGCACCTAAGGAATACGTACGCAAAATTTGGTGGAAATCAAAGGACGCATGTAGATTTGGACTTTTTTTTTCATTTCATTTTGGGACCCACCTTCCACTCCTGTCTCTATGCATTCTTTGCACAAAATGTGTTGTGCACTTTCAAGGGCGTGCAGCACTAGCAGTTTTACGCTCTTCTCATTTTGGGACAGGCAGTCCCTAGAGATTCTCGGATTGCCGGTGTTCCGACAGTCCGAGAAGCTCCTTTGTTCCCTCAGTTTTGACTTCGGGTGGTGCGGGACGGACTTTGGACCAGGCGTCCAGAATGTTCTCCTGGCCTTTGTTCCTAATTTTGGAACTTTTCTTGGGGGGATGCCCTACCATTGTGTTTTATTTGTAATTTTATACAGAAAACATTTAACATATAGAACAACACACAGGAAAGCACAACATAGACGTCGACTCAAGATGGCTTCTTCTTCTTTTTCTGAAACGATAAGAAAAAAAAGGGGGAGGGAAATGAAGCTGGACTGCAACGTAAGTATTACTCGTATTTTCTCACAAAGTTTTTGCTGGTCCGTTCTGTCTTTCCATTCTTGGTTCCCTTCCTATTTTACTCACGCAGTTAGTCTTGTTCCTCAAGTCACAATCACATCACACACACAACACTTAAAGGCTACTATATTTAAAAATGATTGAAAGTTTGTATCCCGCATTCCAGGTTACTCACAGTTAGTTTCTGTTTTAATTTTTTTCCGGTTTCTTGTATCTTTATTAGCTTCTATTATATTTGGCATCCCGTCACCACTCACACACACGCACAGTACTACTTGAGCGTCTCTTGCTGACGAGTTCCTGCAGCAAGGCACCCACCAGGACACCGCTGGTTTCCAGCAGTCACACACTCGCTCACTATTACACATTTTCACTAATCTTGATTTTACTTAGCTTGATTTTGTGCACTGTTGTTGGTTTAGTTATTATTTTAATTTTTCGTTTTTTCATGGAGTTTTGTAATTGGTTTATTTTTAGTTTGCTTAGGTTATGTATTTCAGTTTCGGATTGTTCTAGTTCCCGGATTGTTCCATCCCGCCTGCTGATAGCGAAGTTCACGCTCGTCGAAACGGCCGCGCAATCGCGCCTCGCCCGCGACGTCCGCTTCACGTTTCCCTCCATGCGGTATGAGCTCCCTAACCTGTTTTCTATTGGTGAGCCTCTGATCTTCGCCGCGCCCGGCCTCGGTCGCCTCCGGATATAAATTTCCTTCTGTGATACTCTGTTACTTTTTGGGTTATCTCCTGGAGAACAATCGCCAGTTCTGGTGTTCTCAGAACTTCTGCGATTTCCATATCCTCCAGGAGAGTTCTTTGTTGGCCAACCAGGTTTTCTGTTTCTTCGCATTTTAGCATTACGTGTTCCAGAGTAGCGACCGACCCACAGGTTATCGTCCACTATATTTATATCTTTTAGTTTCTGCCTGAGGAAATGTAGCAGACCTACCGTAATCTCCACGTCGAGCTCCATCCTAGCAGCCACGTCCGGTATTATACTATATAATCTTCTAGTTTTCTGACATTCTTGCCATAGATGCTGTCATGCATTGGTTAGTATTTCCTGCACATCTTGTTTGTTGTCCACAGGAGCATGTAGTGTCGTAATAACTTTTTCGTTATTTTTCTTTTTGATCCAATACATAGCACCTAGCTTTTTGACTTGTAGGTGCAATGGCAGGGTTACTGCAGCCACCTGGAGTGCCTCCACCGGCGTTGTTCTGTATGCTCCTGTGAGTCTTATCAGAAGTTGCTTTTGAGCACGGTTTATTGTTTGACTTTGTCTAACATCATCCATCCGGTAGCTCGAAACACTGGCGGCGTATCCGACTAAAGATCTTATGATGACGTCATGGTACAGCTTAACAATTTTGATCGGTATTCTTAGTTCTTTTGTCGCAATGTTTACTAGTTTATGTGCTATTTTGATTGCTTTGCTTGATATCAGTTCGGCGTGTTTTCTCAAGTTTAACTTTTCGTCAAGTGTTATTCCTAAATATTTAAAAGTTTGTACTCTCTTAATTGTTTTATTATTGATTTTGATTACAGGTTCTCTGTTAAGATTAAGTTTTCCTTTAAATAGTACAAATTTTGTTTTCTCTGCTGAGACTGTTAAATTATTATTACTGGACCATGACGCCATTTCTCCTGTGACTGCGTTAGATTTCCTTTCTATCTCCAATCTGCTGTTTCCTTTTATTACCACCGTCAGGTCGTCCGCAAACCCTACCACACGTTCTACCTCTTGCAGTTCATTAAGCATCTCCAGACGGAAGGTTAGGTCCCACAAGATCGGTTCCAGAACCGACCCCAGAGTACATCCTCTTGTCGGTCTTTTGCCCACAACTCCATCGGCCATACTCACTTCTATTCTTCTAATACAAAAACAGTCTTTAATCACTTTCCAAATTTTTGTGTGTATTTTTAGTTTTTTTTATCTCTCTCATTAGAGCTGGCCACCACATGTTGTCGAACGCCCCCGCTTTGTCAAAGAATATTCCTATAGTATATTTACATTTGTCATTATTAAGTTGCTGAATTTTGTTACAGAGCTCGTTGATGGCGTCTCCAGTAGATTTATTTTTCCTAAAACCAAATTGTAAGTTGCATTCATTAATATTTGTCCTTTTATTCTTTATCTTCCCTGCGGTTACTTTTTCGAATATTTTGCTTACGACGTTTAGCAGGCAGATAGGTCTATATGACTTAGGGTTTGTTCTATCCTTATCCTCGCCTTTCAGGAGTATAACAAACTTTGCCTTCTTCCACGAGTTGGGGAAGATACCTTGTTCCAAGCATTCGCGAAAAAGTCTTACGAGTTATGGAGTCCATATATCTTTGTTTTCTTTATAGATTTCGCTCTTTATATCATCTGGGCCTGGGGCCTTTCCATTTTTAAGACTTTTTATAGCTTGTTCAACGTCCCAGTTTCTAACATTGAGCTCTTCATTATTTTCTTTCTCTTGCTTGGGGTTATAGGTCATGGATGCTTCCCTCGTGAGTGTATTCTGCTCATTATCCTCATTTTCTAAATCATCGGTGAAAAATTTTGCGAAGAGTAACTCTGTGGTATCCTTCCAGCTGGTGGTAAACTGCCCATTATCGTTTTTCAAGGTGTTTAGGGTGCTCTTCGTCTTTATTTTACTCATAACAATCTTATATGGTGTTCCCCATTGGTCTAGACTAAGATTATCCTCTACGAATTTGTTCCAGGTTCTTTTTTTGTGTTCGCGTAGATCTTTCTCGAATTGTTGTTTGATTTTCCTATACTTGTTTAACCTGCTTTGCCTCAACTCGTGGTCTCCAGCCGCTCTGTAACTTCTTCTAGCTGCTTTTGTTTTTCTTTTTAGCTTATCTAATGCCGCTGTCCAATACGTTTTCTTCTTTTCAGTTCTACCTTTTTTATTTGCGATAGCTTATTCGATGGCTTTCTTTGTGACCAGCTCTAGTTTCTCCGTCAAGTTATATGTATTACAGTTTCTGTCAATCTGTGGTAAGTTTAGTTTGTTATTAGATTTTTTCAGTTTATTTTGTTTACATTATATTTAAATGCTGTTTGTCTTCTTCATCCTCTTCATGATCTTGTTTTAGATTTATGTTAAATCCGATGTCGTTATGGGCACTCGTCGTTGCATCTTCCACGACTCTCCAATCCGTTGTCATTATACACGTTTCCCCTGGACAAGGTTACATCGACATTTGACTCCGCCCCAGCCCTGCTCCTAAATGTCGGCGGTTGTCCTTCTCTATTGTGGATGTTTAAGTTAAACTGTTGAATCAGTTCTTCGAACATTTCCCCATTACCGTCAGATCCGGGTAGTGCCACAGCGGGGACTTTGCATTCAGATCCCCCAAAATCAGTATATCCCTATTATTAAAAGCATTCAGAATATTCTCCAATCTCATTACAAACATCTCGGTCGGAAGAGAGAACTGACAGTAAATATTGACCACTAACAGCATTCTCTTTTTAGTAGTTATCTCAAGACACTGGACCCTCCTGTCCGAGTATTGGGCATGCTCTAGGGTTTCTATATTCTTATTGAATATCAGCGTTGCAACCATAGGATTCTCCTCCTTCGGCAGCACCGCCACGACATCGACCGGAAATCCCTGGAGTCTTCCCTTTCTGGTGTATGTTTCCTGTAGGCATGCTACGTCCACGTTCTCCTCTTCACATAGGTGTCTCAGCTCAGCGCATGCTAGTTTGGATCTATCCGCGTTGAGCTGGATGATATTAATCATGGTTTATGGTTGTCTAGTGTGGACGTAGCATGCAGGAAAATTTTCTGCTGGATTGAAGGCTATCCGCCCATATGCAATGACAAACGGCCGATAGACGCTGTTCAGTCGGGAAGTCTCGTTTCGTCTTTCAAAAACCTTGTTTACCAGCTTGAGCAGGTCGCCTGGGTCCGAAGTAATTCCATCTGATTTTAGATTGATTCTGTCTACCTCTTCAATTATCGGGAAGGTTATGCTTTTCCCTTGTGGGTATATGTTCCTTATGATGACCATCAGTGCAGCCGTCAGAGTGTTGGTCTCCTCAAGTCTCGACAGGTTATAGTGCAGATGCATTGTGGTGTACAGACTTCTGGGGTGAGATGCAATCATCTTCGTTTCTTGGTCCGTCAGCTCTCTCTCCCCCAGGTCAGGCATGTTCTGAGTAGTGTCTATTCCGTTTATTGTTTCCTTTTTTGGTATTTCTACGACTGCAGGATCGCTCATATACTCCTTTGCTTTACCTGTTCTTTTGTACAACCTCGGGATCCAGGATTTCCAGCTCTTCTTCTTCCTGTACGTCCTTTCCTCTTCGGGTATAGTCTGCTTGTCCTCCCCACTTTCTCCCGAATCGTCATTCGAATCCGCTGCTTGTTCCTCTTTTCCCTCTGTTCTACCCTCGTTTCTGTTTTCCGCTATATTTTCCTTGTTTATTTGCTTTTGTTCTTCTAGATTTCTGATGTCTTCCAAATTCCCTTTTATTGTCTCAAAGAGTAATTGGTCATTTATTACCATCTCGAATCCGATGTTTTGGATTTTGTTTTCTCACCTCTTCATAATCTTTAAGACTTCCTTTGGGGTATTTCCAAAGGCCCATTCCTATGACTGGGATTGTTATCTTCTTTCTTTTTGATCCCTGCATTGTTGACAGCAGATCCATAAGAAGATCCAGGTCCGCGAGAAAGTTTTGCTTCGAAGACTTAATATGCAGTACCGTGCAACAGTATCTGTTTTCACTAAAAAGATTTCCAAAAACTGTTTGTCTCTAACTTCGTCTAAGATCATTAAAGATTTAGAGAATAATATTGCTGTACCAGAATATAGGTTAGTTAGGGGTATTTTGTGTAAGCAAACGCGAGCTCATGTCAATCCCTTAAAAATTGTTTACCTTTAGATCTTGTTAAGAGTATCATACAGTTTTACCATGATTCTGATATGTCTAATCACCATCTATATTTAAGATGGTGATTAAGCATAGGTTCAAGGTATACCTGGAGAAATATGACGCAACATATAAGCGATTTCGTGTCCACCTGTCAAATCTGTCAGTTGTCGAAAAGATCTAATGAAAGACGGCAAGGTCTATTGATTTCTAAATTTGAGACAGAAGTTAATGGGATCTGGTATATCGATACCATAGGACCGTTACCAAGGTCATCACAAAATCATAAGTATTGTCTCATAATCGTCGATGGATTTTCTAGGAGAACTTTCTTAGAACCTATGCGAGCTTTATCAAGTCAGATAGTAATTGACAAGGTATATAAGTTAATGACCCGTAGAGGTTACCCTTCGTGTATTTCAAGAGACAATGCCTCAATATTTACGTCTGGTCTGTTTAAGGATTTTCTGTTTAAATTAGGTATTCGAGATATTCGTATTTCTCCATTCCAGGCTAAGAGTAACCTTAGTGAAAGATATGTGTCATTGTTTCGGCAAGGCTTGAGAGTGTATTGTAATATACCGGTAGAGTACCAAGTTAATGATAAGGTACCAGTCAAGAGGCAAATGAAAGCTAGTCTCAAAGACAAGTTTACTCCTTCCATTGCCTTCCAATATGATGGTCCTTTTGTCATTGACCGATTTCTCACACAGAATAGTTTTGTTGTGCATAGAGAAGGTAACATTAATGATAAGAGAAGAGTTCATATTGACCAGACAAAGAAGTATAGAGAGAGGCGAGGTGGTAATCCTTAAGTTAAGTTTGTTGTATGGTTGTAATTTTTTATTATGTATTTGTTTATATCGAGTATGATTCTGTTTGGTATTTTTTATCTTCGCACATACCTGAAGGTTTTATCCGTGTGATGAGAATGTAATGAAAATATTGTAACAGCATCTGCGTATGCTGCATCGAACCCGACTAGACTATGTTCAATGGAGCTCCATGATCGTCAACCAGTATTTTCCCATTGTAATCAAGCTTGAGAGTTTTGTGGATTTTCTGAAGAAAATGAAAATATATTCTGTATCTATTTAGATGTAAAACTTGATGATTA
>JAGDQP010007083.1:13261-37595 GCA_022664845.1 Lepisma saccharinum
GTGTTTTTTGCTTTGAGTTTATTTTCAGGTATGATCAATTGGGGAATTTATCTTTGAGTTGGCCGAAACTTGCAATCATGTATGAATTGTTGAGTAGCTGAGTGTACGTGTGTGGATTTCTTCCTTGTGATGTCCTTTCTTCTGAATGTTGGGTGAGTTGGTCTAGGGGTATAGTACGAGTGATAGGGTGCTAGGTTGGATGAATCTGCTGGATTAGTGAGGATTGTAAGAGGAGGCTATAACTCAATGATTCTCTCTCTAATTTATCGTTAATGGTAAGACGTGTCAGAGAGTGGATCATTTTTGATTTCATTTGTGCGTCGTCTGCACGGGGTAATTGTGTAGCGAACATTTTGTAGTTTCGCTACACCGTTATTCCTCCAAAATTTTCTGGTTATTTCATTATCGTTTTTAGTGATTTTTTTATTTATATTTTGTGTAAAGATTTATATGAAAAAAGAGTTGAGATACAGATGTTCGACAGAGCCGCCTTACGGCAAATACTGTAACTAGAATGTGCATGACGATGTGAGAGACCTCGAGTCCTTATAATTACTTGTGAACTACTAGGGGAAAGGTGTTCGATTTTGATATAGATATAGTATATTGGTTACGAAATAGAGTGTATCGTAATTCTATTTATGAAGTCTACAATAGTATGTGGATTCCTAATTACCATCCTTGTGGGTTTTCCAGATCATCGTTTCTCGTGTACGTATTTGTCGAGATTTATTGCTGAGAATAGTCATTTTTGCGCATACTTTGATAAGTGTGATTTTCCACATGTTGCAATTGCGTCGGGTTATGTAAATTCATCGTGTGAGAGAGAGAGAGTTATTTCGGGTGAAGTTTATTCTGGAAGTCATCAATATTCGTCGTGGAAATTAATATATCAATTCGTACTATTGATATCGTTCATGTATGAGCTTGAACATAGATTCGTACGTAGCGTGTTGAGTTTTGTATCGCTTGTATCTATAACCATCCTAGTGTATTTCTTGATAATATTGTTTCTGAAGTGTTGTGATTATCTTTTTGATTCATATTACCTCGATATCAGAAGGAATTATTCGAAATTTCCAATTTTCAGCTTTTTTTGTGAGCAGGTGGTAAGTTTGATTGCCGGCAGCAGGCATCGAGACCATTACCTCTTATCTTCGAGTATATTCGTGGGATTGATTCAGTATTTAGTATACGTTTACTTCGTTGAGTTCTTGGATTCCTATTTCTGGATCGTGGATTTATTTCGTGAGAGCGAAAACCACAAGAGGGAAAGATAGGAATCCAAGTGATAAATTTGGAATACAGAGTTGGATACATTGATTGTCCGGGATTGCAGTGTAATTATTTGTGTGTTATTTCTATATTTATTTAATAGTGTATTTATCGTGTATATTTGGATATGTCATCATGTATATGATTCGTTCACTCGATCTGTTATGTCTGATTACAACCTATAGTGCGATAGGTTCCATTAGTATGAAAATTGTGAAATTCTGTGAATCTGACCAAATTATTAGTTCACATTACATTTTTATGGAAAATGAATTCTAGTTTTGTTTTTGCAGTTAATATTCAACTTTCTTACCCATCCTATAGTAGAAGCTTTAATTGTGGGGTCCCTTAGAGGATCCTCCCCTTTATATCAACTACTCTGTCGGCTATACTTATTATAGTGAGTTGCTGGATATTTTCTGTGAAAGGATATTTTCCTCGAACCAGAATTAACTGGCAACTTATAGTGGTAGGGGTGACTGCCAGGGGAAGAGTTGTTACAAGTGCAAGTACTTACAACGAACAATTTTTTTTTCAAATAATAGTGTAATTCGTTATGACAAATTAAGACCTGCAATACGTAAATGTTTTCTTTCCCTGATGTACAGAACTTTAAGGATCTTCATCAGACAAATGTATTTTTAACATAATTACTTGCAACAGCTGAGTCAAAATTTAAAAATGTTATTTTTTCTTTTATGCAATTACCTGCAGTGCATAATTGTATTTTTAAAAAAAATCATAAAAGTTAACTTTAAAGAAATGCAATTACTTACGACAAATGTATTCAAAAATTTTAAAAAGTTATTCTCTCGTTGCATTGTGAATTGTTAGGCTTTACAAGTGGACACTTTAAATATTTTTCAAAGTTTAGATATTTTCCTTTAAGAACCATCACTAGGTACAACACATCAATACATTGAGAAATGATAAGTGAAAACTTGCTTTGCTTTCAAAAT
The DNA here is from genome assembly GCA_022664845.1 of Lepisma saccharinum. NCBI lineage: Eukaryota > Metazoa > Arthropoda > Insecta > Zygentoma > Lepismatidae > Lepisma > Lepisma saccharinum. Next base: position 15,496 of record JAGDQP010007083.1, read on the forward strand.
CCAAAAGGATATCCAAGTACAACTTCTAAAAATACTGAATCAACAAAAAGGACAAATACTCAGTATTGGTCAACAGCAACATGACGTCTATTTTAGTCAGCAATTAAGCTCAGACTGGAGTCCCAAGCTAGGCCAATGGTAAACAAAACTCCACACACATGCACAGTTTAAAGCGTCTTTCACTCCCATCATCCATATTCAGCACGCATGCGTGGTTTAACATATTTACTTCCCCCAACATTCATATTAGTAAACCGTGTTCCACAAGATCCTAGTGTCTTTATAGATGGTATTTGTTAGTGTTTCTCTAGGTAAGCTCTCTCTTTACAAATTTCATGTTTTTGGGAAGGGTTCCGATATGATTTTTTTGTATTTGTTTGACTATCTTTTGGCCTAAGCTTTAAACAATATACGCCTCAAGTTTGTAGGATTAGTCGTTAAAAAGTTGTTTTAGTGGTCTAGGGAGGTGGGGGAGGGGGTTCGACATGACTGATTTATATTTCTTTGGATAACTTATGACCTAAGCTTTAAAACAATATACGCCTCAAGTCTGTGGAATTTCTCCTAACAAAGTTAAAGTTTTAGCGTCGTGGGGACTGGGGGAGGGGTCTAACATGACTGTTGTATATTTGTTTGAATATCCTATATTTTTCTGCTTTGCAACCGTCCATGTGTCTATATTTCAAACAAGGGACCTAAATAAGCTTCTAGTAATGACCACGAGATGGTAGTCTAATTCAGTTTTAAGCAATACCGTGCTTTCTCTACTCGCCGTGCAAAGCACTGTAAGCAGTCAAATATCATCAATTGGTCTAAAATGATGACTTCAAAAGGTTGTTTGCAGCGAAGTACAATTTCAATCACATAAGTGGCTTTTTGTTTATTATTTTATGTGTGTGTGTGTGTTAGACAAGAAAAATTGTTCAGATACGTACCTCAAATTGATTTCAGTACGGTGTTGTCCTTATAAAAAAACACTCTGGAGGACTGTGTAATATGAAAGGATAAGAAACAGTTCCGTTAAATATTGATCACTGCACTTTTTCAATTATCCTAATGATTCTGATATTTTTATCTCTCAAGTCACCATAGCTCTACAATTCCGAAAGTTCCCTGTTCACTATTGTCTCTGTTCTATGGTTCGGTAGCCATTCTGTCTGTCTGCTCATTGGTAATAGTCTAGCATTACATTGCCAAAAATCCGTAGGTTCAATAAGAGTAATCAACTATGCTCTCTACTCAATGGTAAAGTTCCAGCTTTTTAAGTGAAAAACCTTCCTGTTTGTTCAATAAATGCTTGTTAACTTTAACCAACAGTGTTTTGTGATCAATAATACTGATCGATTATGTTAACTGTTTAATGGTCAACCGCTAGCTTTATACCGCGGATCTTGACAGCAACAAGGCGTTTTGAGCGGTGTTTCTACGAGGTCTCACCAAACAAATACCGTATGTGTCCCCTCAACTAAAATCACTTGAATCTTAACACATGGAGTTATTTTGCTATCCTTTCCCTTCTCTAGCCCGAGCCAAATTTGTGTAATTATTAAATGTCTATATTTCAGGCAATAATGTCACAGACTCCAAATCGGCAGTGGGGAGTAGGTGGGTAGGTAAGCAGGTTCAAATCGCGTGGGGACCATGTAGCTAAGTGTTCAATTTTAATTAATTTACAAAACAAAAGTAAAACCTGTTTTAGGATGAACCCACTTTTAAGCCATGTCATTCGGGAAGAATAACCATCCTGACTAATGGGTTTCCTACGTTTCTCCTCAATCACATCGGAGAGTTATTTCTCATAAGTACGTAAGTACACTAAGGTGTTACCTATCATATAAAAAAATTAAACAAAGTCATCTTAGGTCGTCGGCAAGGCACTATATTCTATGTTGTAAGCATCAATATGTCTTCTGTCTGTAGGATTTCTCCTACCAAAGTGACTTTTGAGTGCTCTAGGGGTTGGGAGAGGGGTCGGAGGTGACCGTCGTATGTTTCTTTCGTTAAGGTTTTGTCTAAGGTTCGACTTGGTACAAGTCTCGTGTCTGTAGGATTTCTTCTAACAAAGTTAATTTTTAAGGGCTTTTGGGAGTGGGGCAGGATTGGACGTGACTCCGGTAGGTTTGTTTCAATATCATATGGTCTAAGCTTCAATATGATATGAGTCTTAAAGTCTGTTGGATTTCTCCTAACAAAGTTGAATTTCAGGACTCTAGGGGGTGGAGGAGGAGTCGGACATGACTTCCATTTATGACTTTTGATATTCTATGTGTAAGCTTCAATATGGTACAAGTTGCGAGTCTGTAGGATTTCTCCTACCAAAGTTGAAATTTTGGGTCACGTGGGTCACTCGGGGGTCATGGCACGGGCTCGTCTTAGTGTTGTTTCTTAGTCCGAACAATTTGGCAGCGGTCGCTTCCTCTATTCCATTTCATTACATACTTACTCTGTTGGGTCATTTTTAGGTCACGTGGGTCAGTCGGGGCCAAGATACATTATTGTCTTAGTGTTACTTCATAGTCCCTAAAATTTTACACCAGTTACGCTCCTCTAATCTACATCATAACAAGTTACACTTTTGTGTCATTGTTTGGTCACGTGGATCAGTCGAGGGTCATGGTATATCATTGTCTTAGTGTCGTTTTTAGTTCTAACAATTTGACACCGGTTGCGTTTCTCTAGTCCATATCATTACAAAGTTACTCTTTTGGGTCATTGCTGGGTCACGTGGGTCTGTAGGGGTCATGGTATGGATTTGTCTTAGTGTTGTTTCTTAGTCCCTATAATGTAGCGGCACTCGCGTTCGTCTACTCCGTATCATTAGAAAGTCACTCTTTTGGAGCATTTTTGGGTCACGTGGGTCAGTCGGGGATTCAACCAAATCACCCATCATCATCCATTTAGTGTATTAATGTAAGTTTGACAATATTTTCAGTATGTTTCTTTGTTCAAAAGTGTAATTTAAAAAAAGGAAGACTACTAATTTTTAAATTAGATTTAAGAAAGTTTTTTTTAAATAGATATTTTTACCAAAAACAAAAGATAAAAACATTACATTACAGTAATGAGATATCATATATTACTTACTTTTCCAATAGGCAAAGATAAAAAATCTTCAATTGACAAAACAAAACACACACTTCACTTCTCACAGTAACGCAATATCAAAGAATGAATGTTCGTTCTTCAACTATCATGTATATTAACGCAACTGCAAGCTGCCGCATGCAGAATCTTGTAGAAGTGAAAAAGTAATTTAGTTAATATGCCGGGCTGATAACACCTCCCCTATTTAGTAAATTCGTATGCAGATATGTTTTATTTTTCACAGGCGTTTCCCTAATTTTAAAGCAAAATAATAAGTGACAAAATAAAAACAAAAATCAACGGTAAGGAGAACTAATCTGCATCCAAATAGATTTCAAGATCCGAAAAGCAACCGACCGCTCTTATCTCAATTTATGGTTTTCTCTCGAAAAAGTAGTTTGTTGTCCCTACGTCCTTCATTCATTCGTAGACCCTTTTTGTTTTCCGCGTGCAAGTTTCTTAGTGAGAGATTCAAGAACCACAACAAAAGTTGTATTTTAACTTTAAAATAACAGAAAACCACATGGTAAAAGTGATTGTGTTTGTTGAATCGAACTGTCCGTTTCGTGAAAGCATACTACTATCGCAGAAATCATTTACATGTCAGAAAAAGGATAATTTATGAGCAGCCGACGTTCTCAAAGTACTGTTTAAGTATTCTAAATAGCCTCTCATTATCATATCCTTAAATAAAGGTCCTATATTAAATTCTACTCTCGCATCAACCAGGGCTGTGGGGGAGGATCTCAAAGAGCCGGCGAAATTTATTTGCATTCGGCACAATTCCTTACAAACTGAAGTCAATTTGTGACCATCATTACTCTAGGACAATAGCTTCAACTTTAAAGTAATTTATTCTATCAGTATAAAGGAAATATTCATGTTCCAATAGGAATATTCCAATTCCCACAGTTCGCCAAAGAATACCGTTGTATAAGGGAATGGGTTAATTTATTGTCATCATCGTATCATGTCATTTATTAGTACACGTTACAATATCACATTAATCATTGTGATTTATGCGTACCGTTAACTATGGTCAATGTATTCCACATACCACATCGCATCAATACAACACCCATGGCGGTAGTAATACTTCAAATGACCTTCACTTAACGTATTATCATGTTCTCTTCCTTGATTACTTCTTGTTTTGAAAAACAGGAAGGGTTGAAAGTAATTTGCATTTCAAAGTCATTTGCTTGACATTAATGACTGTTTTAAATTTACGAGCGCTCACTTTTTGGAGTACCTCTACTTCTGTTTGCTTTGCTTAATATCTGTTTTTAAAATACTAAGATGGGGGAAATAAATTTGTTGTTTCAAGAAGTCGTCAAAATTTAACGATGAGCCTCTTTTTAGGGGCCGAGCTAAATCCATATGACCATCCAGAGTCTTCTGAAAATTGAATCTGTATGCCTATAAGTCAAGCGTTAAACAAGGCTTCAAATCTTTTATAATATAAAATAACAACATAGTGGAAATAAGCTAGATTCTTTTAAGAAATCGTCAAATTTTAACGATGTCCCTCTTCTAGAGGCTATAAAAATAGCCATCTATCAATCTCTTGAAAATTTACACTGAATATCGGTTTACCTTGTTTAAATCTGCTTACTAAACACCAAGCTGGAGGAAACATATAGCTTGTTTTCAAGAAATGGTAAATTTTTAAGAATAAGGCCCTCTTTTAGGCCCCAGATGACGACCTATATATATTTTTTAATTTGAATCTGTTTGTCGGGCTTTAAAACAACTCCTTCATTGATTCTATCATATTTTATTTTTAAATACTGCGGATCGTTAGAAATACAATCTCATTTTCTGCCATTTTTCAATATGGCGGTCTTCCAGACTTATGTTCAGGAAGGAGAATGTCTACATCACCTATTTTGTTTTGACTATTAGTGTACTAACTAGAATCAATGAGAAACTTCATCAAATATCATTGTCTTACATATATACGGCCTCGGCTTTGATTATTTTCAGCGAAAAACTTTGTTCTAGAAGAAACTTTTAGAGTTTATTTTCATAAACGTTTCATCAGATGGGGAAACGTGTCATGAAGAAAAAAAGTGTTTGATTTCCTTAAAGTTTGTGATTCAGAAATTACAAAAAACCTTATGAAAAAGTTTAACTTGCTTTAATAGTGTTTAGTTAACACTTTTTGTGTTCCAAGTTTATACAGGGAAAATGCCAATCTCAGTTTGTAACAACTTAGTTTAACAAAATAATGATTCATATTTTTGTCATTCTATAATGTTTGTCTTTAAGAATGATTTTTAACTTTTACAAAATCTGTTTTCGTATTTATTTTTCAACCTTTGATTCTTAGTTTCCTAACAAGAAAGGTTTTCAAAAAATAAAAATATCATCGTAACTTTACAAAAAAGTAAATGTCATTCGCAGCTTCGTAACAAAAATGTTTTTCATACTTTTAAAAATGTTTTGTTATAACTTCAGTTTACAATTTGCACTTTGTAAGTTGCACAAAGCAAATGTTATTAGCAACTTTGTAACCAAAGATGTCATACTCTAAAAAGTTTCTTTCATAATTTGACGCTTCTGTTTCTATTTCATAACTTGCATAATAAAAATGTCAGTCTCAAATTTATAAGAAAATTATTTTAAGCTTTTAAAATCTGTAGTTAACAATTCAAGTTTCCAGTTTATACTTTGTAAAGTGTACAAAGTAAAAGATTGATAACTTCGTAACAGAAAATGTTATCCTGCTTTAAATTGTGTAATTTGTTGAATTTGTGTAATTTGTACAAAGTAAAACGTCATTTGCAACTTCGTAATAAAAATTTGCCTTCTTTTTAAAATTACGTACTTAACAAATTCAACTTTTCAGTTTCCATTTCATAACTTGTACAAAACAAAATATCATTCTGCACTTTGGGAAACAAGTTTGTTTGCTTTTAAAATGTTTTGTTTATAAGTTAAATTTTCAGTTTGTAGTATGAAACTTGCAAAAAGTAGAATTTGATTCGTAACTTGTAGTAAACAGTTTGCCAAACGTTTAAAAAAATTTTCTCCATTTTAAGTTAATGTTTCGTAACTTGTAAAATGTAAAATATCATTCTCAAATTTGCAACAACATGTTTTAGTTAGCTCTTAAAATGTTTAGTATAAAATTTAAATTTTCAGTTTCTAGGTTGTAAGTTACACAAAGTAAAATATCGTTCACAATTTTGCAACACAATACTTCAGCTTACTTTTAAAATTGCATACATAACACTTCATCTTTACAGTTTATAATATATAACTTGTTGAAAGTAAAATATAATTCGCAACTTATTAACAAAACTTTTATCTCACTTTTCAGTTTACACATTATAACTTGCAGAAAGTAAAATTTTATTCACAACTTATTAACAATAAAGTTAATCCCACTTTTAAAATTGTGTAGTTAACGATTCAACTTTATACATTGTACGTTGTAACTTGAAGAAATTAAAATTGTATTCACAACTTTGTAATATTTTTCATACTTTCAAAATCGTTTGTTAGAACTTAAACAATGTAAAATGCCACTCGCAATTTTTGACTTACACGAAGTAAAATGTTATTCGCAACTTTCTAACCAAACGTTTGTCAAATTTTTAAAAACGTTTTCTCCGCAATTTAACATTTCCGTTTCTATTTCATAATATGCACAAAGTAGAAAGTCATTCCCTTTTTTTTACAAAAAAGTCAGTTTATAGTTCGTAACGTGCAGAAAGTAAAACTTTATTCACAACTTTCTATCAGAAAAGTTTATCCTGCTTTTAAAATTGTGTAGTTAGCAATTCAACTTTTCCCTTTGTAGTTTGCATCTTGAACAAAGTAAAATGTCATTCGCAACTTCGTAACAAAAAAGTTTGCCATGATTTTAAAATTGCATACTTAACAATTCAACTTTTCAGTTTCTATTTCGTAACTTGTATAAAATAAATTATCATTCTTAACTTTTAACAAAAATGTTTTACCTTCCTTTAAAATGTTTTGCTTATAACTTTAATTTTCAGTTTGTAGTTTGTAACTTGCACTAAGTAAAATGTCATTCGAAACTTGTAATAAAAGTTTGTCATACTTTTAGAAAAATGTTCTCAATAACTTCACTTTTCAGTTTCTATTTCGTAAATTGTAAAAACTAGAATGTCATTTTCAAATTTGTAACAAGAAATTTTAGGTAGCTCTTAAAATGTTTGGTATATAAGTTAAGTTTTCAATTTATAGTTTGTTTCACAAAGTAAAATGTTCTTTACAACTTGGTAACAGCAAAGTTTATCTTACTTTTAAAATTTCGTAGTTAACAATTCATCTTTACAGTTTGTAGTTTATATCTTGTTCAAGGTAAAATATAATTCGCAAAAATTTAAGAAAATGTTTATGCCACTTTTCTGTTTACATTTGATAACTAGTACAAAGTTAATTTGTATTCATCACTTAGTAACAGTAAAGTTTATCATGCTTTTAAAATTGCGTAGTTAACAATTCAACTTTATACGTTGTAATTTGAAGAAAGTTAAAGTTTATTCGCAACTTTGTAACAAAGTTTTTCGCATACTTTTAAATTTATATGCAAGAACTTACACAATGTAAAATATCACTCGCAACATTTAAGTTGAACAAAGTAAAATGTCATTTACAACTTTGTAATAATAAAATTAACATTTACGAAAACTGTTTTATATTTGTTACTTTACAAATCAGTGTAATTTGCAACATTGAAAGAAAAAAGTTTAGTTTACTTTTCGAATTGTTTTCTTCATAACGCAACTTTAAATTTACACCGGAAACTTGTATCGTTCCTAAATTAAATATAAAGCTCGAGCAATTAAATTATTTGCATATTAAAATGTAAATAAGCTATATGTCATACTACGATATTATGTAGATATATTTTTTTCACTCGTTTCCATATGTAATTTCCCTCCCCTTGACCAAGGGTTATATTTTATTTCACATGTGTATGTAACTATGTATATCTATTTTATTCGTACATTGACTGAAGGTTCCAGTGTTAATTTCAAAGCCCTCTAAAACTGAATTAAACAAGGAAAAGTTGCAGAAAATATCTAAGCAAGGTCAATGGACTCTGAGAGAAAGTTTAAGAGGGTAATAACTTCTTTCTGTTGCTTGTGGAGTTTCTTTTAGTTTCAGCTGCAGAGAGGAGAGAGGAGAACGTTGCTGGTTCTATCCATAAGGTGCTGGGTAAGGTTGTTCGCGGGCTTGAAGTTTCTATTCTAATATGAATATGCATCGGTTAGTGGCCGTTGCTATTTAAGACCCCTGGTTTTCACCTTTGGCAGCCAGTGTTAAGCCAGTAGAAAGTGATGAGAAAGACGCAACGATGTGAAGATTCCAAGTAAGTTAGAGTCTAAATCCGTGGAGATGTTTCTAAAGTTTGCATCAAAAGTTATCTTAGTTTCTTGAGCTGTCTGTTTCGAAATGTATACACGTTCAGTTTGTCTTAAGTCTACTCCGATAATTTGTAATTGCTTTAGTTGTCGTAAGATATCTTGAATCGTTGAGCTCGTTTTAATTTTAGTCAATTTGCATTTAATTCGTAACTTTCGATTCAGATTTTTGTGTCGTTTGTTGTTAAGCTTTTGAAAGTGGAGATAAGTCATGAACCTAGCAGAGATGAGTTCAATAATAAGTTCGACATATTGGTTTTGATTCTTCGAATCACACCAAGACTCTTTCTAAACCTATCGTAGCAGTTCCTCAACCCCTTCTTCCCTACTCGAAACGCCTTGGCTGGCTATTGCCTGGATCGTCAGTACGACGGAAGAAAGAACAACCTAATCCTTTACGTAAGGTATGATTGATATGTTTGTTCGGTTATTAAGTTCACTAAAGATTATTGTAAGTAAAGAATTGAAGAGAAAGCAGTTATCAATTTTTGTTAAGTCAATGCTTGTGGCTACGCTATTGACTCATATTCCAATTCTGTATGGTTTTAGGTTCAAGTCCGTCATTGCAAGTGAAGCAAGTTGCGTTTAATAAGAGCAAGTCTGAATTATTGCGTTGTAAGATAATTGACCAGTCCAGTCCTTCATGTCTGAGTCAGCCGGAAGATTCCTTTTCTCTATTAATTCAATATATATATTATTTTATTAGTAATTGATGCGTTTGTGTTGTTTTTGAAGATCCAACCTGGTCGAAGGTGCGAATCGGAAGTTCTTTTGTAATGAAGGGAGCCATTAATGTGATTCACATACAAATATACATGAGACAAATTAGGGCAGTTAGTTTTTTAAAAGCCTAAAGAAAGAAGTTCTAGTAGTTCTGGAGAACAAGAAATAAAAACGTCTCAACATTTTGTCTGTTGTACATATAAAATATCATTCTTACTTTTACAACAACAAAGGTTTTCCAAACATTAAACATGTGAAATATAAAGTGTAACAAATATATTTTTTTGTAAAAGTTAATTTTCATTATTACAAAGTTGTGAATGACATGCTACTTTGTGCAACTTAAAAGTTGCGAGTGACGTTTTACTTTGTGTAAGTTCTAACAAACGATTTTAAAAGTATGAGAAATTTTTGTTACGAAGCTGTGAATAAACTTTTACTTTGATCAAATTTCAAAGTACAATGTGTAAAGTTGAATTGTGAACTACACAATTTTAGAAGTAGGATAAACTTTACTGTTACTAAGTTGTGAATAAAATTTTACTTCGTGCAAGCTATAAAGTGTAAACTGAAAAGACGAATAAATTTTTGTTAGAAAGTTGCGAATTATATTTTACTTTGAACAAGATATAAACTACAACCTGTAAAGATGAATTGTTAACTACGAAATTTTAAAAGTAAGATAAACTTTCCTGTTACCAAGACGTAAAGAACATTTTACTTTGTGCAACTTACAAACTATTAACTGAAAACTTAACTTATATACCAAATATTTTAAGAGATACCTAAAATTTCTTGTTACAAATTTGAGAATTATATTTTACTTTTTACAAGTTACGAAATAGAAACTGAAAAGTGAAATTATTGAGAACATTTTTTTAAAAGCATGACAAATTTTTGGTACAAGTTACGAATGACATTGTACTTAGTGCAAGGTACAAATTACAAACTGAAAATTAAAGTTATAAACAAAACATTTTAAAAGCAAACTAAATCTTTTTCACAAAGCTGAAAATAACATTTTATTTTGTACAAGTTACGAAATAGGAATTAGAAAAAATGAATTGTTAAGTACGCAATTTTAAAAGTATGACAAACTTTCTATTACACAATTTTACGCGTACTTTGAGAAAGTTACAAACTACAGAGTGTAAAGTTGAATTTTTAACTACACTATTTTAAAAGTATCATAAACTTTTCTGTTATAAAGTGTTAATAAACTTTTACTTTCTGCACGTTACAAACTATAAACTGATTTCTTTGTTATAAACTGGTGAATGACATTTTAACTTGATGCAAGTTATGAAATAGAAACTGAAAAGTTAAATTTTGCAGAAAACGTTTTTAAAAGTATGGCAATTTTTGTTACAAAGTTGGGAATAAAAGTTTGCTTTTTACAAGTTACAAACTATACACTGGAAAGCTGTTTCGTAATCATTATGATCGAGTTAATTAAAATAATTAGATTTTTGCCTGTTTCAAATACAGTATGTTCTAAAAATAATAAAAATTATAATAATAATACACAAAAGGTATGAGGAAAAGATATTCGATTGAAACTTGAAATAGCAAAATAAATATTTCTTATTCCAATTATTAAATATACATATTTGCCTATACACTCAATTATAAATCTACTGAGATCTTCTTCGTGACAGTTTGTTCCTTTTTCTCTTCCAGACTGTCATTTTGTTTGGCGAATGATTCCTGAGTATTGTGTGAAAACTTTCTCAAAGTAACCATGCTGTTCTCGTCCTGTCTGGGTGTTTCCTTCTTGTATTTTCTGGCAAGTGGGTGAAGGAGATCCGGATTTATGTCCTTGAGTGAAGAGGCTCCTGTAATTACATTGAAGAGTGTGTTTCTGTCAAACAGTTTAAATAATCACTTTCAATGTTGGGTTAGGAACTTGTTTTTGTACTTATGTATAGCTACTAGGTACTGACCTTAAATTGTACCTAGGTACAGGTACTAGGTACAAGTTGGTCAATAAGATAAGATAAAATGAATTTATGGGCAGTAACAGCACTATCGCTTACGCCCGTCCCGGAGTTGGTCAATGTACCTAGGTACAGGTACGGGATACTGAACAGTGTACCTAAGATACTTTTTAGGTACTTGACTCAGTTATTGCTAAACAGTGGTGAAAATGATATAAAAAACTAAGAGAATGATAGTTGACAAGAATAATCACTCCTGTATCGTTACCTGTAATAATAATTAACACTTATTATTAAACAGGGTAGGTTCAGTCAAAGTATGCTGTGTTATCTAACTCTTCTTAAAAATATGGACATTTTCATGCAGCATCTTGTATATTAATAATAGATGAAAACAAGGAAAAAGCAGGAACTGAAATACTAAAATGATAAATCATTAATGGAAAATGTCTCCTTTTCCGATTAAATAAATCTTTCACCCTGATTTTAATTTATATATATTTTACTTTTTTATTTTTTTCGAAAGGACATTCAGTGCTGAGCATGAGCTGCATCCATTTGTTAATTGATGTTATATACCTGTAGCAGGATGGTATTTGTAGCTTAATGAAGCGACAAATTTCGAGGGATGTAGTACATAAAATAATAATAAGATCTTAATGCAAATTCGCCGAGTTTCGAATTTACAGACAAATGAACTATACACACAGAAAAATCGATCCATAAATTTTAACTAAACAGGTCCAGTTACGGGTTTTCTGCTACCGTCAACAAAACATCTGATACTTCGAGCTGCACAAGAGCCACTTGTACGGTACATGCAGCGAAACACAAGTGGTGAAAATGGTTCTACTTAACGCAACTAATCATATAGCAACAGATACTGAACAATATAGTACCAAGATCTGAACGATGCTTGATTGAACTCCAACAAAATGTCTGATGCCAGTTACTACTGTATTATGCAAACTGTTACTAAACATTAACAGTAACAGGCACCAAATGCGTAATAAGGAGAACGTAACTGGGCGGTTATAGTTGCTGCAGTTATACATCCAGTAGAAAGTATATTCACTGAATGTCTTGGAAATTGGCAGCCAGTTTGAGAAATGTCGTCGACCCGAACAGTAAAATAAACGTCTTTACGATACTCTTGAGGTGTCTCACTTCCGTAAAATCACGAATCAATCTTCTTCATAGCTGTATTCTAACACAGGGTCAACTAATAAAATTTCCACGTTTCAAATAATTAAAGTCTACATAAATGTCTTTACTCCAGAAACTGTTTTCGTAACATAAAAGGACTAGTAAAATGTCCTACGTTCAACAGAATAAATGCTGGATCACGAGTAGAGTGTTGGACAACAAAGTGAACAAGCAAATCCGAAGGTTGTGAGTTCGAACCCAACTCCAGATCTCTGTTTTTCACTAGTCAATACTGTTTTACTATATGCGTCCAGTAACAGACACTATAACGTCTGGTACACTGCTTACTGAATATGTTGTTCCCGTTCAGTAAATAACTTTAACTAAATATGTTCAGTTACCATAGCCGTACGTTCGGCAGGTTCATCTGGAACTGAACATTTGACTGCCTGCTACTGTACGTTCAGGGACTTTTTTTCTGTGTGTAGAGTTCCAAATATCCAATACAGTTAACGGTAGGGCTGATGCGGCATGCTATCATCAATTCAAAATTGCTTCATCTAAATTTGCATATTTCAAAATTTTGCATTGGGTGCACAAGGGATTTTTCAAAGAAAGTAGGCGATTCCCAGATATTCTCTGAAGAAAAGTCGCAAAAGAATTATTGTTACTTACTGGGAAGTCACTCAATTCATGCTTATTTCGACTTCAGAAAATTTTCTCTACTTCCTGTGGGAAATCCCCTGCTCGCTCAATACTCGAATATGCATTGTCAACAGATCAGGTTTGAAGTCTTTGATGATAGCATGCCGCGTCATCTCTACCATTAATGATGTTGAAAATTGAAGCTTCAAAGTAGGGGGCTACACCTCTCTCTCTCTCCCTTTCCGCAGGCTGTAGGTCCGAAACACCGCGGAATTTCCACCCCGAACGTCTTTTCGTATTTATGCACTAATAGCTCATAAAGTTTGCCTCCGCATTATATTATCACCCTGTATAAAGTTTCGAGTGTGTCATTTCTTTTATACATTCTATCAACTTACTGAGAAGAAACATCCATAACTTTATTTAAACATGCCTAATACATATAGGTAATATGCGGAATTCTGAACTCCTTATTTCAAATCTAAGATGTCTGTTTTCTATTAATAAATAAAGCTAAATTAATAATTTGGGTGGAAATATAACATCCGTTAAATACTATATTTTATTGTTCAAATATGTTTGTCGCACCAGGGGTAGCGATTGTACTATTCCACTGTCTGTTCCAAATGCAAAATTTTATTTCCTCCTTTCAAGATTTTTTTTTTTTTTTTTAATCATGATAAACTTCTGAAGCAAGATATGTGAAAAAGTATATCTTTCACGTCGAATGATTTGAATTAGTTTTTGGCCTTTAAGTGTCAATGGCTCATGCTGGATGCAGGAAAGGGGAAAGGATGCAGGAGTGAATCGCCTATGATCTAAGTTGAAAGTATCATCCCGGCATTTGCTTCGTCAGACTAACGACGAAACCCTAAAAATACCTCTGTCAGAAGAGTCAGTCGGTGTCGAACACAGGACTCCACTTTACTAATTAAACCACGGCCACTTGGTACTTACAGGGAAGATTAGTACAGCGTTTATTTTAAAAGAAAAAACGAATAAAGATAATAAAATGTTTAACTCCATGAAGAACCCAAGTAAACTGAGAACTGAACGTGAACGCATTATGTGAAGAAGGCTCCCTACATGAAATTTGTTTTTAAAAATGTACTAGATAGTCCGGCTTTATGTAATAAAATACTATGATACAATGTTTTGAAAAATAAATAACTCTTTTCAAATTTATGAAGTGGTATACCTGCAATGTTCAGCTTATTGAGAACCTACTAAAATCTTTCAGTTATTCCCCATTTCTTTCTCTTGTAAAGAAAAATGGAAATTAGAATCAGAACGAAAAAATATAATTAAAAAGAACTAAGCGAGATTAATACATTTCTGACAAATAAGAAACAACACGTTGCAAAACATCAATCATTTCGTTCTTAGTTTATATTTAGCTATGGACCTTACAGGTAGCTATGGAATAAGCCCGTCATATGTCAGACGGATATTGTCCTTCGGGAAGCACTCTTCCTGTACAGGGAGGGTTTAGTTACCGGTCATGAACTTTTGTTTCGATATTATATCGAGATTCGACTGGTGAAACTGAGGAAATCATTTAAAAATCTCGGTCAGTGTGACCAATAGCAGGATTCAAAGCTGTGTGCCTCCCCGGTGCTGATCCAAGGTCTCAGAAAATTAAAGTTACCAATACATGTGTCTGTTAAACTAAAGAAGAGATGTCAGCTATAGATACGCGACAATATTTTTGTCCATAACTGTACAAGGTAACCAAAAAAGTTCTTGCCGTTTTGATAGAAACAGAAAGCTATATATAGAAAATGTCACTAACTATTAGATCTCAAAGTAATCCCCATCGGCATCCAGTAACCCTTGCCAACGTTTCTGCAACTGTGCAATGCCCTGGCGCTAAAACTGAGGTCTTGGACGCGATATAGGCCATGAGTGTTAGCCGAAAGTCTGCCTCATGGGAGAAGGATTTCCCACGAAGTTGGTTGTCCAGGGAATGGAAGAGGTGATAATCTGTTGGCCCAAGGTCCGGGGAGTACAGCGTAGAGATGGTCTTGTGGTGAGAGGAAGAGGGTCCCACGGTGCCAACCTATGGGAGTCATATAGGATCCACTTCTTGTCCGAGGTGAACACTCGATCGAATATGGATGTCTTGCGGTGCCAGAAAGCAATGAAAAATAGGCTGTCATCCGTTGGTACTTACTGGTTTCCAGCAGTGTGCTCTGAGGTACACACTTTCTCAAATTGTAAGTATTCTTTGCGAAGCGTGAAGTTAATCGTCTTTAGTTTAAAATGACAACAGAATACCTGATAAGTTTTCTCAATGACAACAATATACCAGAAGATGTCAACTTTGAATGTTGTTCTCAAGTAGTGGACGGGGCGATAAAGATCCTTTCCAAGACGTTATTACGCAGTTTCCCGGCTAGCTTAGGCGTTAGATTTTGGCTGGAGTTTAATTAACGCCGAGTTCATTCTTTTTTTCTCTATATATTAATAAGAGCATTAATATTTTCCCTTACTACTTGAGAATAAATGTTCCCTTTTGCTTTTGTTTTTCATTTTCAACAGTTTATTGTGTAGTTTTTATTTTCAAAGGGTGAACATTTCATATTAAAACAATGAAAATTCCGATGGACTACGACTAAAATATAATCAAAAGAGATTAAATTCCCATCGAAAAGAACTACCATAGAATCTCATATTTATTCGAGCAAAAATTTCTAATCTTAACTCCTATGAAAATTCGCTGTAAAGACAAGTTAGTCTCTTTCCGCTTTCGAAAGACGAATTATACGCCAATTCGAACGGTGTAACCACTCTTCCGAATTTGGTGTATAGGTTGAGATATATACCGAAAATAAATGGACTATGAAAAAAATTCTGAAACAATCCTAAAAAAAAAAAACTAGGCAACCTGGCTGCCTGAAAGTTTCAAGTAACTTAACTAATAAAAACCAAATATTCTTCAGTTTCTCAACGATACTGAAAAAGAAGAAAAAAAGAGGCGAGATTTCAAGTCCAACTAGAAGTCCGGTGACTTACAGACTGGATCACGCTGCAAATCACAAGAAAACAGTAGTGTTAGAAATGTGTTCCCTTACATAAAAAAAAATAATAAATAAACTAAATTACTCCCATTACTTGCGCCACGTTTGAATCATTTTTTTCTTTGTCAATTAGAGATCGGAATACCTATTCACTGAGAATATTTCCCATATGAGCGAAAATAAACGATCAAAATGGAGGCAGCAAACACTTGATTAGCATTGCATGTATGGTTTCGGTAAGAAAACGTTTTCTCTTTTTGCGCATGTGCGCAAATCACACTGGAACTGAATTCTGAGACATTCCAATAACGTAAAATAAATGATTCGGTGCTTTTTAAGGATTCCTGGTGAAAACTGTAAATACTGACATCTCTCAGAATCATTGGCGGATATACGGTGTATTTAGAAAATTTTCCCAAATATTTAACAGTGTGCGCGACTGGTCTTAATTCCTGGAAATGTTTGTAATGCCATTGCTGGAAAGTTCACATAGCACACAAACCCTTTCCCCTTTGCTGTTTCCGCCCTCTTCAATGGAAGAATTTGTATAGGAATATATCATTTCATTATGTCTGAAACTTCTATATCATTTTCGTTTCTTTTCTATTCCCAGTTCTTCATCGGAGTAGTTCAGCTTTCTTTAGATTTTTTCAAATATTGTTATAATTTCTGGTTATCGTCCAACAGGTCCCTCAACCGCCAGTATTTGTTTCTCCCAAGCTCAAGAACTGTTGACTGATTTTCTTTAAGTTCTGTTTTCAATGGTTTATTTCCTAAGAATATTTTTGTTGTATTTTCGTACACTCTTCCTTATTTGTACCATTCTTCCTCCAAAACATGCTCCAGTTCCTTAAGGCATGATGGTGGAGGGTAATGAGACCGAATACGCCTTTCTAACACAGACCACAATGGCTCAATGATGTTCAGATCTGGTGATTGTGGGACCCAGGGGAGGTGTGATAGCTCCTGGTCATGCTCCTCAAACCATGATTGCACCGTGACAGGGTGCCAAATCATCTTGGTAGATGCCATCACCATCCGGGAACAATGTGTGGGTCATGGGTAGAACCTGGTCCTCTAAAATGGCCTCATACACCTTAGCATTCATCATTCCATGCAGGGCTATGATGGGACCTGCAGAAAACCACGATATCACTGCCCATACTGTAACAGAACCACCCCCATACTTTACAGTTGGGCGCAGACAGTCTGGATCATAGGCCTGCGACGGTGTTCTCCATACGTAAACACGACCGGTTGTTGGAAACAAGGTGTAGGTCGATTCATCTGGATACATTACGTGTTTCCACTTATCAAGCGTCCACTCCTTGTTATTCTTGCACCACTGGATACGTCGCTTCGCATTTACTGCTGTGGCCAAAGGTTTGGCGATCGCGGCCCTGCCATGAATTTTCATTTTATGAAGTTCCCGTCGCACTGTTTTTGATGAAACCGGGTTCTGTAGGCCGGAATTGAGTTTAGACGTAATTTTCATTGCAGTGGTCTGCTTTTTTTAGCTGCTACAATCCGTTTTAATGCCCTCCTGTCCCTATCGGACAGGATTGTCTTTCGACCACTGTTGTGCTTTGCAAACGTTGTTTGCCCAAACATTGTGTATGCCCTCGTGACATTGGACACAGTGCCTGTCGATACCCCCACAATGGTCGCCACTCTTGTCACTGAAGCTCCAACCAGACGGGCACCAACGATCATGCCTCTTTGGAAGTCTGTGAGGTCGCCCATTTTACCGCACCACTTGCACACCACGACACTCACAGGTGAACTGGGTACTGCTGACGGAAGAGGAAGGTCCACATGACACATTGAAAAAAAACACGATCGGCAACCGCAACACGTGGTGTACAGTGGCGGGCCAAACTTACGTGTCCTGTATGACGTGTTTTTAGATTTTTTTGTCCAACCCCTGTATGTCTATTTAAAAAAAACGCGCTTATGATGTTTGCTGATTTTAGTATGGGAGAGACGAAGGAAGTAGAAAGAGGGGATCTGTTTACCAGACACGATTATGGGATAAGAAAGTGTCATTTTGGGTTGCCCAGCTGCACGGCGTTTGCTGTCGCAATTTTTATATGCTTATCCCGGTATAACCCTGGGGTGGCTGAGGAAAACACTGGAAAACATAAGTCAGGACAGTCAGCTGCTGGTACCGAACCGAGGACCTCCCGAATACGAAACCAACGTTTTACAAAGAAAGGTACCGCACTCGGAAGAAAACATACTCGTATGGATGTTTGTCACATGCACGCACACACTATATCATAGGCGCGCAAACACCAATAATGTAAATACAACATAATATCAGAAATTATAAATATCGTGCATCATGTCCTATTTTTAATAACTGATAGAAATACACCTTTTCTCTTGTCTTTCATGCATAACGTTAGTGTTCTATGGAATTAATTAAACGTTAGTGTTCTATGGAATAAGAACGAAACCATAGATTTTAAAGTTCATTTTTGTTTCTCCATGTTCGGTAAGGATATTTTCTATTGGACAATTTGAATTAAACTTTCCAGTACCCGTCAGCTAGTGGCCCAGTTAAAATAAAAATGGTGTTAGGTTTCCTGTTTTGGTGTTGGAAATGCAACTTGCTTTTTTATTATTATTATTTTCTACATACTACAAGAAATCATGAATATCTTTCCAGAACCCAGGACATGGATTGTGTTTTCTGTCAAAGATAAAAAAATTCCAACCCTTGCTTGCTTACTCACATACTCTCAGAATCACACACCGCCCACTTTACGTCAGTTGGGTGGCCTACCTTCTAGGCTTTGAGAAAATCGTTTATAACAAAGTCATGTAAACATTATATTGGCCATGATAGTAGACTTCGCATAAAAAAAATTGCGACAGCGAACGCCATGCAGCTAGACAACCCAAACGGCGTCTTCTTATCACAAAATCGTGTCTGGTAAACAGATCTCTGTTACCCCTTCCAACGTCTCGCCAATACTAAAATCTGCAAACATCATGAGCACGTTTTTTTTTTCAAATTAGACATATTAATATCGATAAAATGAAAGAATAAAAGCTAGACAAATCAATATATCAGATACATAATTTGATGGAGGGAGAAATTTAAACACATAATGAAACATTGAAACAGGCTGTCTGTTAGACAACGGCAGAGAAATGAGAGAGTAAGAGAGAGAGAGAGAGACAGAAAAGGGGAGAGAGAAGAAGAAGAAGTACAGATAAAAATATGGAATTTAAACGTAGTAAAAAATATAAAGTTCAGTTCCCAAAGCATAAAGTTCAGGTCCCACAAATCAAATCTAACAGCAAGACAGAAGTGACTTTGGATTTTAATTTTTTTCAGGGCTATTTGAATATATAAATGGTGCTTCACATATTCATTAAGTCACTTTCGAAATGGAGACCAAACTTGGTGGACAGATTAAATACTCATGATTTCCAGTGAAACTCCACAGTTTTGAGACACATCTAGGATAAAGTCAAAAGTGTAATAAACATGCTTTGTTTGCGCGTAGTTAGTTTGTAAATTCGATGGGGCTTATTAAACATACTGGTTCGGCAAATACTTTGTAATCAGAGATTCCGCCAGGATTTTCAGTTTGGGGGGTGTAAAGTCAAAATTGGGAGAATGTAGGTAGCTTTGCAATGTTTCTATCAACTTTTGACCGCGAAAAAATGTTAAAGTTGTAAATACTCTCGAGGATTTTGGGGCTGACACACCCTACAAAGGCCGGGTCCGACCGAATCACTGATTGTAACCAACCCAGTAGATACCGTAGGCCATACCTTCCATTCCAGACTACTAATGTAAATTGAACATACAAAGAAAATGAATGGATGATAATTTTTCTGCTTAATTTCTATCAGAAAGAGCCAAGATTATAATTCCAAACTATATCAAAATGAAAAGTTACAAATGTTCAAAAGCAATATTCGCATGTTCCTATAGGCATACCAGACATTACATGTTGCACATTTCAAAAGTGAAAAAAGCAACACATTGAATGGTATGTTTATAAATTAAGTTATAGGATGGAAACGAATTTTTGGCTTAATTAATATAAAAAGAAGTCTTCTCTTGAAATAGAGAAAAAACTGGGATATTTTCTACTCATATCTCAATATGTATCTGTTCCAAACATACCACTCTAAATTCCACCTATTAATAATTACAACACTAATGAACTAGTGTTTATAACAATTCGCACAATTGGAATAAACACGGCAGACCTGAAACGGGTCACCGGCTCTCGGAGGATGCTGGTAAGGTTTTAGACTGGGTCTTCAGGTTTAATATTCGAACGCGGTGAATCCATGAAGATCTGATAACCCGTATGATGAAGGAGAGATTATAGTTATTTCATTGCGTTTGAACAGTGTTTGTTTCAGGAATGACCAAGATCGGAGATGTTACCCCGAGAACACGAAAAATACGACCTCGAAATTCCCAGTTAAATAGATTATCCAGACCGGGTCAATCCGGTTCCCGGGTCATTTATGTTTGGGTCAAGCCAATGATCCGAATTTGGTCTTATCTCAGTCATTTTGTTTCGATTCAAATACTAGTAGCCCAATGAAAAATAAAATGTGTCTGACAATACTGCACATAAATCTACAGTCACTAAGGAATAAAAATGAATTGTTCGAACTATTGATACAGAATTATGCATGTCACATTATATGTATAAATGAACATTGGCTGAGTGATGATGAACTAGCATATTATATACCAAAAAAATTGAAGGCTATTGACTAGTTTTTGTAGAAAAAAATATAAACAGGGTGGTGGAGTGGCAGTTTTGGTTGATAAATCGGTGGATTTTGAAATTAGCCCACTGGATATTGCAGAATACACAATCGAGAAAGAATTTGAAAACCTGGCAACCCTTACAGTCACCCTACGCTGACAAAACGAAGCTAATATGTAGGCACACTTATGACAAAATATAAAAAAATGTAGCCATTGCTAAAATGCATAGCGAGATAAAAATTCAGAACAAAATTTCTATAAAAACGCCCTGTACATCATTTTCGAAGGTCTGTTGCAGATCTTCACGTTCTCAGCCCTGGTGACCTCCCTAATTATCACAGAGTCGTGATTCATACATCGTTGAAAATATTATAGATCATAGATTCCAACAAGGTAACACTTGTGCAGTTCCCGCCCTATTCGTAGAAGACAAAGAAACAAAAAATCCTAAAAAATAAGCCTAATAAAAATCCTAATAAATTTTAGCATAGCTTCTAGACAATGGAACCGTCCATAAAATAAATGAAATTTACGTAAAAAACTGAGACTAAAAAAATTGGGCAACTTTGCCCCTCCCCCACTCTCCCCATATAATTAACAAGTACTTTTGCAGGGTATTAGCGTATAGTGGACTACTTCATTGCTTCACATTCGAATTTTTATGACTGAACCCACCAGGGAAGGGAATGATCCCCCAAAAACCCGATGCAAAAAAACACGAACTTTAACCCCCTCTCCGCCATGGTACCCCCACATACATAAAATGCATATCGGCGGCAAGTTTCATCCTTCAGGAACACATTGATACCAAAATTATCTTCCTAGCTTAATTAGGAGTTGAGCTATTAAGGTTTAAACTATGAGGCAGCAGTTGCGTCCCTCGGCGTTTAAAGGTTAAATATGCATATATGATTGTTTTTTTCAGTATAGGCTTCTATACCATTCAACTTACCCGCCCTGACCTTTCTTAGTGCCTCCCGATGTCCCGAGTACTGCATTAGTATAATTGGTGATGTAACTACCAAATTACATTGTGGGTTCTCATATGCATACTGAAGGATCGATTTGCACCAATTTTTTCACAGCTCCTTATTACGCTATGACTAATCGCAACATACTAAGGTAGTCAGAAAATAAGGTTCCCTAATCAATATATAATTTTATATTCCAGATATTAAGATGCTTCTTGAATGGTTGAAGAGAAGCAACTACATTAATTTTAAGGAATGAGACATTTTCCATTTAATTTTTACATTTTCTCGTTACAAGTTGTTACAAAGTTTATGAGAACATACATACATTAATACACACACACACAATATATATATATATATATATATATATATATATATATATATATATATATATATATATACTGTATATATATACA
>JAGDQP010007083.1:37695-69022 GCA_022664845.1 Lepisma saccharinum
CTACTGCTCCCACGCTGACCAGACGTGTTGGGAGAGGAGAGCCGAAGTTCTCACTGTGATCGCCACTGTCTTTAATCATAGCAGCTCCCAAATTATCCTCTCGATGCTGGGTCAACACCGAAATTTTTGAGCCCCCACCGGGAATCGAACCCGGGATCGCTTGCACTGAAGTCGAGCGCACTAGTGACTAGGCTACGCAGGATGAGGCATATAAGTAGGTATCAGTAAGTTGAAATGACGAGCCTGACGAGGGGATTAAATAATTAATTACTTCAGTGTACAGTAGCTTCTAGTGCATATGTGCACATATATCATGTATTAGTTGTACGAGGGTGATTCAGAAATTAATGCCTCCAAGGTGATACCTTTATTTGTGTTTGACAGATAGCACCGATACAGGTATCAGTGGAAAGCTGGCAATGTCAGCTACAAATGGTGGTATCAATTTTCAACATAGTCCCCATTACGGGCAACACACTTGCACCAACGCGAAACAAGGTTTTTCATGCCGTCGGCGAAGAATTGTGGTGACTGCCGGCGACACCATTGCCGAAGTGCTGCTAACACCTCCGCGTCACAACTGTAGCGTTGGCCCTTAAGGCGATCCTTAAGTTTGGGGAAGACCCAAAAATTGCAGGGCGCAAGATCCGAACTATAGGCAGGATGAGGCAGAATGTCTGTGAACCTTAGGCGCTGCAATGCTTCCTGAATTTTGAGCCCCCACTTCGGGGCTTGAAAAACGTTGAGAAACGCTGTGCTGGATTGATATCTGATCGTGCCATGTGCGCTTTGTGGTGGACAAACCCTGTGTGCTCATGGGCGGATTTAGTAGAGATACCCTGGGGGGCAATACAATTTATTTTATGGATAACAAATTGCAAAGCTATCGTTTAGAATCAAACATTTAAAGTAACTTAGAAATGATTGAGGGGCAATGCCCCCCATAATTTCGCCCATGCGTATGCGTTCGTTTTCTCGGGGTTCTCCTGTTTTCTCCCACTTTCTTCATTCCAACAAATAATCCTATCATCATTCATCCGGCCTGAGCCAAAGTTACCTAAAGGTCTTAAAACTAAATTCAAAATTAAATTTAAATTCAATTTTATGTATAACATAAGATAAGATAAAATGAATTTTATGGGCAGTACTCAAGTTTATGTATCCACGCACTGTCCTTTATTCTGGAAACGGAAGAGAAAACTGGACACGAGTTTAACTTCAAAGAATGATTCGCGAGATTGGCTCTGTGTAAAAGATATGTGCGTGGAGTGACAAAGATAGTGATATTATTGTTCGTTGATGTGACAACTTAGCAGTGAAGTTAGAATCTCTTGCTGGAAGTCAAAAAGTAAAACATCAATTCACATGCAATTAAATATTCTGTATAATGCCAACACAATATTTGTTATTTGAGATTTTATCTACATATACTAGGTCACCATACTACAGATATAGGACTTCAATAAACAAATACTGAAGAGTTAAGAAAAGTAAAATCATATGTTCAAGTTCGTGGGGTTTGTTGAACAGAATTTTTCAGACTCCACTTTGCAGATTTTTTTCACGAACTAATAATAATTGACCTGGCTCTCGCCTAAAGAGGGCCAACATGGAAAGAAGGCGTAGTCCACTCTCGCGCACTCGCGGAGCACGAATTATATGTAACACTGTCAATTGTTTCTTCGCGGCTGGCAGTTTGGTCTTCTGGTTAACGCATGGTGAAACTAATACAAGGGGTTCGGGTTCGGGGTCCTGGCGGAAGCAACATTTTTTTCTTCTCTTTTTCTTTCAAAATGTATTTTTCGAAGTACAAATTTATTATTAATAATTGGTTTGTTGCATTTTTCGTAGATTATATACAGTAAAATTAGTAAAAAAAGGTACTATGGTAACGTAGACATTAACTACTAAAAGCTAGGATATATATAAACCCACCAAGGCAGGATGCACACCCAGCGAAGCGAGGTGTGCACGGTGGCACGGTGAGTCCAAAGGGTGCTGGTAGATATGAGCCGCAGGAAGGAGGGGGGGCAGCTCCTGGTTAGCGGCGGACATACGCAAACGTGTTGTTTACACAAAGTGCTGTAAACTTGATATTCCACACTGTTTCCATGTGTGCTCTCCTTAGACGGAAGCCAGGTCAAGTGGTTCGTGAAAAAATGCGCCCACTTTCCCAGAACTAGTGCCATGTTTCGGTGTTCAGGGGTTGATTTAGGTACTTTGTAACGATATTGTTACTGATGATGGGCAATAACTGGAGGGGGGATTGGAAATAAAATCTTCATTTGTCTTCTTGATAGGAAAGTTAATCTTATCTGAAAAACGATTTTATGTAGAAAGTTTTGCAGACGTCCGCTACAGAGAGGTTTCTACTTTAAAAGAAAACATTATCAAGCTGTCAGTGTTCTTTTTCATATAGTACACTATTGACAGAGTTTACTTCAATAATATTCAATGCTATTCTACAGGCAATATAAAATTGTCAGTTACCGGACTTTTCACTGCAATAATAATAATAATATTACTTATTCCTATAAGCGTGACATTGAACTTCCACGGCGCAAAAAAAACTGCATAAAATGTTATTGTTTTTTCATATTTCCTGGAGTTTTTTATTTCGGATATTAGTGGGCACTAATTTGTCTATAAGTCATTGAATAAAGAAATTTTAGCGTGCACTTTCTTCTAAACAATTTACAGGACGAATTTGGCATTTTCCAAACAGTAACTTAGCAATATACATGGCTTCTGCCTTTAGTTGACAAAATGGAGTAGAGGGAAAGTACTGGACTGTCCAGTAATAAAGGGAACCAGCATAGGTTCAAGCCAATTTTTTATAATGCTATCGTGAAGGATCTAATCGTAACTTCTCATACAAAACAGAGAAACCTTCAGTCTGTGTAATAAAATACCTGAGTCATTATAGAGAGGAAGACGATTTACGAATGTTGGTTGGAAAAGTCCAAATCAAGCCTCAGGGGTTTACCAGGTCACCTCACTGATCTGAAGGATCCACTTTTCATGTTATTATTCTTAGAAAGAATCACTATAGCATTTGTTAAGCACTTATCGAGTATAGACACCTGTGGAGTATCGCTAGCATGCTGGACTGCTAATTTGAAAACCTAGGTTCGATTCCCCACCAGCCAGTTTCTTTTTCGTATAAACTGAAGTATTCAAAGAGATCTTCATCTCCCGCTGGAGAACTTACGAAGTATCACTGGCGAGAATCAGAGTTAACAGTGTGTGTTCTGATAAAATACTTTTCATGTTTGAACTGGTCTTTCTCTCTTCCTCTCTTTCTTTATGTATTGTTATCGTGTTTTCCTTGCTTCTTTCTCTTCTTCTTCTTCTCCTCTCTCTATTCGTCTTTATTTTTTCTCTTACATTACACACACACACTCTATTTTAACGTGTTCCAGAGCCAATTCTGGGCCACTTTCGATGACCCGGTGATAGGGGCTGACTCAAACATAAGTGACCCGGTAACCCGATTGACACGGTCTGGAAGATCTATTTAACTGGAAATTCCGGCGTCGTATTTTTCGTGTTCTCGGGGTAACATCTCCGGTCCTGGTCACCCCTGAAAGAAACACTGTTCAAATGGGGACTGCGGCATAGGATCGACACTTCATAGGATAGAAACGTGAATTTACTTCTCAACCTTCATACGATCGACACCTAATGCGAAAAAACCTGTTTGGGCCGTACGTAGTGTCGATCGTATGAAGTGTCGATCCTATAAAGTTCTCATGCGGAATTGTTTCATGTTTACCCTAAAAAATAGTTATAAAAATAATAATTTAATTTACTCTTTTTAAGCGCTACATATTTCTTACATTGTGAATTTTGTTCTTGATCACCATATATATGAAAAAACCTTTAAAAAAGTAAATTACCTGCATAGGATAGACACTTCATTCCAAAGAACCTTCATAGGATCGAAACCAGTGTTGCAAACTTAAGTACGAGAAATGTTCTTACTTATTAGGAAAATTATCGATTTTATAGAAGAACTTCCGTATGTTGCTACAATCTATTATGATCAAAGAAATTACATTATTATTACTGTTATTATTATTATTGTGGAAGTAGTAGTAGAGCTCAGACATGTAGGTACTAAAGTACCAATGAGATGTGGGTTCGATTCGAATCGCAAACCATCCTGGTTTCTCTATTTTCCTCAGCCCTACCAGAAGTGCCGTGATGGTACCTTGTAAACAGGACGAATGAACCTTGCCAAGTTCTTACCTTTGCCAAGTTGTCTATAGTTATTTAAAAAAAATACATATATAAGCTGTTAAAAAATTGGAACAACTTGTGTAAGACGAATGTTTCCCCAAGTTTCCAAATAAATTTTGGAAATGTCCCCTACATTAGCTGTTATAAATGTCACATGAACTTTAGTATTTGGGGTCTAATATCAATCTCTCTTTAAATTCGATTAGAATTTCTTGTTTTTCAATTTTTAAAAATATATATTTTGGCTGCCATTAGCGCACTTCAATTCAAATCTACAGGAAATTCATTTTGGTTCTTATCTACGTGCTTTTTCCTGGAAGACAGATGTTCTTAGCAGTATTATTCATATGTACTTTTACTGCTTACATACTGCTGAATGTGATTTTTTTAAAACTATTCAACCTGTAGAAAAGGGAAAAACTGATTCACTCAGTTACAAGAGAGCCATTTCATAATGCAACTGAAACAAACACGAAACGAGATTACTTCCGGTTAGTGATGAGCACAAGATGCAAGACCAGGACGAGAGTACTGATGCAAGACCAAGCCAAGACCAAGGGATGCAAGATCAATACCAAGACCAAGACTATATCTGCAAGACCAAGACCAAGACCAGCCTGCAAGAGTCTTGCACACGTACTATTTGAATATTTTTAAAACTTGGAAAGGAAGGGGAAATCATTATATCCTTCACTTGAATTTCTTTGGCTTCTGTAAAAGTACCGCTGGAGTGAAGATTGTTCTTCTTTAGAAGGGAAAAGGGAAAATTAAGTATTTATGTAGATACGTTGATGATTGTTTTGGGATATGGGAAGGCTCTAAAGAAGAATTGATAGAGTTTGTAGAAGGCATTGATGATAAAGAAAAAGGAATAGAGTTAGAGCTGGAGATAGAGAAGTGAGGTAGCTTATGTCATCTTGATATTTTAATGAGTAAAGAAGGGAGGAGAATTAAAACAAGTGTAGAAAAGAATGTAAAAGTTTTTAAGGAACAGCTATATGAGAATGGGTATAGTAAAAGGGATATCATAAAGGCATCTGTGGATTCTAGGGGAAGAGAAGGAGAGGAGGAAGGAAAAGAGGTGATATGGAAAGGCATTATAGGGTTAGGAGAGGACACAGAGATTATTAAAAAGATGTTAAGAAATCAGGGTGGGAGAGTGTACAGAAAAGGTAGTAGAAAGTTGTTGGATTTGGTCAGAAGTAAAGGAAAGGATAAAGGGAAGAAGGAGCAGAAAGGTGTCATTTATTGTATTAACTGTGAGGATTGTGATATGAAGTATATTGGAGAGACGGGTAAATTGTTGAAAGAAAGAATTAAACAACATAAAAGCGATGTGAAATATGGTAGAGAGAGTAATGCTATATTCAAACATGTAAAATAAAAAGGACACAATGTGGACTGGGAAAAAGTGATTGTGTTAGAACATGAAGATAGTATGTGGCCTAGAAAATGGAAGGAGGCCTGGTGGATAGAAAAAGAAGTAGATAAGAACTTAATGAACTTTACCAAAGGAGGTTTTAGCATTAATAAAGAATGGAAGATTATTGTTGACAAACACAGAGATATGTATGTTAATTGAGGTGTTAGGGGGCTCTAAGTTTGCTTCATGTTGATTCTCTTTTTGTTAGCATGGGATGTTTTATGGCGTCTCTGATTGACTGATTGTTCCAGCCAATGGGGAGGCTGCTTGATCGGGCGTCTCTGATTGGCTGCATGATTCGGTCAATGAGGGAGCAGGTAGATTATTGGGCTTGTATTTATATGTGTGTAATTTTAATTAATAAAGCGTTCGGAAGTGAAGTGGAAGTGAAGGTGAAGTGCAAGCGAATCCGAAGTGCAAGTTAAGGTCCTTAACGTATTAACAAGTGGTGAAATGTGCAATCGTGGTGCCAACTTCCCCGCTGCGTGTGCGTGAGAAATTGATAGTATGTAAAGTACCGTGTGATTGAGTGTGTAAGTGTTCTAAATTCTTTGCTGTGAGTGTGTGTAGTTTTCCCATTGTCTTCTGGAAGACAATTTGGATAAAACTACCTGATAGCGTTTCCAACGAGTTAAAAGTTCTGTTTCGTCAGGCTCAGTGAATTCAGAGCTAACTTTCGAGTGTGTGACGTAAACTAAAGTCGGTGAAGTTGCAGTGCGTTGTGAACAAATTGAGTGCGTACTTTATACGTGAGTGTGAGTGAGAGCGTTACATAGTGAAAGTTTTTTGGTGCGTGCTCCTTGTGACTGTTGGCCCGGGTACGTAACATTGTGAGTGTGAGTGTACGCTGTAAAGTTTAAGTGTAAATTCAACGTGAGCACATAGTGAGTGTGAGTGAAAGTTCAAAGTGAGCACATAGTGAGTGTGAGTGAAAGTTCAAAGTGAGCACAAGTGAGTACGAGTGAAAAGTTCATAGTGAGTGTTCATAGCGAGTGAGAGAGTGTGCATGGGAGTGTATTAGTGAGAGTTCGAGAATAAGTGATAATTCCATAAGAGTTGAGTTTAGTGAAAGTTCAAAGAGAGCACATAGTGAGTGTAAGTGCAAGTTCAAAGTGAGTGCGCATGGGAGTGCATTAGTGAGACTTCGAGTGAATACGTGACAATTACATAAGTGTTGAGTTGAGTTTCAGGTACAAAAAGTGCGCGTGTGCATGATCTGTGTGCGAGAGTAGTGTGAGTTTTTTTTTGTACCAGCGCCGTTATCCTTTGCTCAGTGTGTGTAAGTGAAACGGTATGTAGGTAGTGACCAAGGGGGTCAGTGCTCAGTGTTAGTGCCGTTTATCCCAGGACGCTTAGTACGCCTGTTCAGTGCAATTCGAATTGTGACCCCTTACTGGTACGGTTAGTCAGGAAGTTGTGAAGTCACCAAACACATGATACCAAAGGATTCGACAGCTGGAACACCGACCCAATGATGGAAGTCGACCCAGGGTGGAAACTCAACGTACGACGAGTGCGGAAGGGTAAGTACCGTACTAGAATTCAATCCAGTGTACCTAACCTTACAGATACCCCCTGCAATGTCTTACATGTAAATTCAATTCATATTACAGGATCCAGTCCAGATTCAGGTTCTATTTCAGATGCCAGACAGATGCCATTTTCTTCCACAGGTCCAAATAAGATGATACTTCGTTCACAGAGCCAGGAAAATCTCTACAAGCCATGTAATGACAGATATGACAGAAATTTCTTTTCAGTAAATGAGTCCGACTTTGAACTTGTCAGTGACGGTGACCTGGAGTGCCACGATATCGAAGCGATCATGCGAAGGGATGTTGGCGTTCTGGAGTCTGCTGCTCCCCCCTCCCCCTTTCCGCTCATCCTGTAAATCCTGATCATAGAGCCCCCCCCCCTCCCCTCAACCCAGCCAATCTGGAAATCATGATCATACTGTAAGTCTCCTGAAACATCCAAAACTTACACACAAGCCCTAAAAAGTCCCTCCAACATCAATTCGGACCCCCTAATAATTACCGATCATCCTTAGAAACTAAAGCTCCTGCCTCACAGAAAATCAGATATCCACCAATCCACGTAACTGACGTGAAGACCTACATGCAGATCTCCAAGACATACGCCAACATTTCTTGCAGTGTTGTTCAAGGGGGCTACCGTGTCACCGCCCTTGACGAGAGTACTTATACTGGTATTCTGCACTTGTTACATAATACTAAGGATGTTGAGTTCTTCTATCGTACCCCTAAATCCGACAGACCTATCAAACGTGTAATCCGCGGTTTGCCACATGAGATAACCAGCGAGGAAGTAGAGTCATTCCTAAAAACTGAACTACCTAATCAAAGCATTTCAGTCAGCCAGTTAAACAAAAGAGATAATGTAGGAAACAAGGTGCTGATGCCCCTGTTTTTGGTTAAACTACCATCTGTTGAGTGTAAGGAGGTACTAGACAGGGTTAAATTCATCTACCATATTAAGGTATATTATGAGGACTACGTCTACTCAGAGGCAGTCTTTCAATGCTTTAAGTGCCAACGCTGGAGAACTCATGTCAGCTCGAAGTGTCACATGAGACCGCGATGCGTCAAGTGTGCCTCCTTTCACCTTACAGAAGACTATCACCCCGACGGACGCCCCAAACAAAAACCTACCAACCCGCCTCCGCCTCCTCGACAACCTCCTGTCCGGCGTCTCCCACCCAGACAACAAATTCCTACTCCACTCCCTAGACAATCGACTGCCCAGCAGACAAAACCTTCAACATCGACTGCCACTAACAAACCCAGAGACCTGACTCCGCCTACTCGGTAAACCTCTCCTACACAACCAATCTCATCTCCTTCCCAACCTATACAGAATTCTGTAACAAAACCTGGACCTTCTTTCCTTGAATCTATCCCCTCCATCTTACCTCCTATTTCTCCCACGACAAGACGATGGCGTAGCACACGTCTACGTCACGAAAGCTTTTCAGACACTGAAGACGAACTACGAGCTCGTAAACTTGCAGAAGCTTACGAGCGCAACATGAAACCAGGAACAGGGTCATCAAAACCTTCAACTAAACAAAACAGAAATGTAAATAGGACTTCAACTAAAACTAATGATAAAGCCACTGAATGTCACCTACTGCAAGTGTCTAATTCAATTTCAAACGTAGAAATTAATTTCAATAAATTAGCTTTAGAATTGCAAGAATTAAATAAAGGTCAATTCACTTCGAAGGACAAGAATAAATTCCTGCAAACATTTTTAAAGCTCTATAAACGTACTAGGCTTCCCGTCTTCATCGACCTCATGGAGTTCTTAGTTAACTTAATGTGCGCTTATGGGGCACAATAATCATAACAATATTAACCTCAAGATACTTGCCTGGAACTGTGATGGGATTTCAGGAAAAATTACCGAATTAATACATTACCTACATAAAGAAAACATACCTATCGCGCTCATTGGTGAAACGAAACTAACTCCCATTAGGAAGATATACACTCCTGGCTATGTTTGCCACCGAAACGATAGAAAGGGTGTGGGAACTGGTCAGGGCACCTTAATGTTTGTTAGATCTGATGTAAAACATCAGCTGATCAATCTTCCAGCCCTTCAGGCAATGGAGGCTACCGCAATCAAAATATTCATTGATCAAATACCGCTAATACTAGTTGGACCTTATCTAACTCCTTCCAAGAGGATAGCAACTGCTGATCTTAATGCTATTGCAAGACTAGGTGAGAGCATCCTCATGGCAGGAGATTTTAACAGTAAGCATCCGTACTTCTGCAGTATACGTACCAACAAAAATGGTAGACTACTGTATGATTACGTCTCAACATCAAGATGGCAAGTACTTAGTCAGTTTAACCCTACCCACTACCCACATAACTTAAGACACACTCCAGATGTGCTAGACTATGCACTCTATAGAAATATCTCACATTACATGACTATAGAAGCACGGAAAATGTTTCATTCAAATCACATCCCGGTAATAATAACCATGCAACGTGCTGCTGAACAAAAAGTAATCACACCTCGATTTGATTACAGAAAAGCTGACTGGATCAAACTTCGTAACGAAATTTCATCCAGATTACCTAACCAAATTGCCTCAAAATATGTTAAAAAAAAATTGACGAATATTGGAAAATTTAGTGTGAGCTGCTGCAAATTATTGACCGTTTAGATCTCGAAGTTTCTTTTCAGGTTCACCCACAGATGACGGATCCTGTAAATACACATGTGTGTTCTGTGTGATTGAGTGTGTGTTTGCATGATACAACAGTGCTTACTGGATGCGAATAAGATTAGATTCAACACAGATTGTTACCTGGGTTTTCCCACTCTTCGCAGCATGCGTGGTTTACCAGGTAACCTATCTAGTTAGAACAGATACAGGGATTTTTACAGAATATACAGCAATGCATATTCTGGTTTTTGCCTTCTTCAGGAAAATTCTTCTCGCGTTTCTCTATCTTCTTGTTTCACCTTCCTTCCTCTTTCTTTACATACTCCGATTCGCGGTAAATGTCTCCGAAAGACAGAAATCATTGCATCCACACCCGCGACAGATGCTTTAGTTGCATGTGCATGTGCATGCGGAGATCGCAAGTAGAAGTTGGGGAGCGGTCACTCATCAGGGCGGGACTTTCCGGGGGCCCTGACATTTCAATTTTTTTTCAAGATTTTGCAATCGATACAGAGCAGCGTAGGGACTCACGAGAGAAGGGTCTGTTACGAAGCACGTCACGAGAAAGAGCAAAAAAATCGCGTTTTTCTAAGCTTGGCACACAATATTAAATAAATAATCAATTAAATATAATTCAAAATAATCAAAGAGCAAAGCTAGTTACGTTTACGCGAATTTTTCTCACTTTAAAACTCTAATTCAAAAAGGTCATTTTAAGAGCCACTAGGTTCCCACCAAATTTCCTTAAGCACCTTCCAATTACCAAATCGTACACATATTCCTGAATCCTTTTCCTAACATGGGTCGAAGTAAGAGAGGAAAAGGCAGCAGCAGAGAGAGCAGCTTATCTCCAAGTAAAGAAGAAAATTCCAAAAAAGAGAACAAAAATAAAAAAAACAAGTATACCAAGGATGATTTTCTGAAGAAAAATTCATCTGATGGACAGAACACTTCAAGGAAGTTGAAATCGGAAAGCAGAAGGGGACGTATGGAGCAGCTCATTGAAGAGAATGAGGAAGAAATTTTGATATACGATTCACAAGCAGCACCGAAAATCCAAACAAACAGTCAAACCAACGAAGGGAAGAAGGATACTGCACCTCCTAACATTCCTCTTTCCTCTCCAGCCAAAACACCTGAAAAGTCTAATGAAAATACTAAACAAAATTAACAGATTCATCTCCGTATTCCAATAATAGTCAATCATCCAAAGTAAAAAATCCACTATTCAATACTAGTCCGTACTCTCCTAATTACTCCAAGAAGTATTCAGATCCGCATACAGACATTTATACCTGCATAAATAATGATGTTCCTGAATTAGATACTAACAAGACAGTTAATAATAAATCAAACGGAATTAATACAGAGAAAGAAGTAAATGATAACACAGTACAATCATACAAATACATAGTGCTAATTAAGAATATTAGAACAGAACTAAAAAATCCGTTAGCATTCCAAAAGTTGATTAAACAGAAATTACCAAACATTCAGTTGACTGTATATCCGGCTATGAAGATAAATGGAATCAGGGTGATCTTTCTAAGTAAGCTAAATAAAGAGACATTTCTAAAAGCTTTTCAACCTTCAGATTTCGGCAAGGGATCCATCATAGAATCATTTATTGAGAAACGGAATAGCAGAGAGGCCATTCATCAATACTACTTTCACTTGCGTAGTCAAGGATGTAAACATAAATACAAAAATTGAAGAACTAACATATCATTTAATTAAAGAAAGGAAAATCCCACTCACTAACATTACTAGAATTAGAAATGATAGAGGTCCACTCTCCATGATTAGGCTTTTTTCAAAAAAACCTGAAGTAATAAGCTCACTAATTACTCAAGGACTCACTATTGGTTTTACGAGATTCAAAGTGGAGAAGTTACGTTCCACCGGAAGACCTCATCCTTGTCGTAATTGTCAACAATACCATCTTTACTACATTTGCAAAGAAGTTCCTTTTTGCTATAAGTGCGGTAAAGATCACTTGAGCTACACCTGTAAAGCTACACCTGACAGAAATTACTGTGGTACATGTAGATTAAAGGGTCACAGAACGGGGGCCTCAAATTGTCCACGTAGGCCACAAAATCGAAACTCATTTCTTCCGGAAAAGGTTTATAAATCAAATTGAACAACCAAAATAATGTTGAAATGAATCTGCAAAATCTTAACAGTGCTTTACAAGAGGGTACAGGACTTAACATTCGATCAGTTAATGAAGAAATTTTAAATTACAGATTAAACGATTTGACGGATAGATTTAACAAGATGGGTTACAACTATTCTGGCTTTGGGGATACCAAAAGATTCTGAATCCTACTTAAAAATCACTCAAGCAATAAATTTGGCTAGATAAGAAATCTTTCAGAGCAGGCTACATATTCTACATTCCAAAGAAGGACATCTCTTTGTACATTCTCAACCATTCATCAGAAAACTGAAATCAAACAACTAAAGGTAATTCAACATCAACATCTAACAAATAATTAACGTATAACAAACAAGTTTTATTGTCGCAGGGGACTTCCAGCTTTCAGCATTCAGCTTACAGCTTTCAGCAGTGACTCTCAACAATAACTACCATTTAAACTCAATTTAACCCATTCCCAAACAAAATATCTTACTTAACCTTCATTATTCAATAGATTATTCATTATTAAAGCGGCTTATATACTAGATATACACTTCCTGTGCATTAGTAACTTCCTATAATTCAAACAAACATACCTCTACATTAAATACAAATTACAAGAAATATTAAATTAAATAAATAAATAAATATATTGTGCTTATTTCAGATTTCCGATTCTCTTTTCAAATTATTAATTGTCTTTTAATTAAATAAAATCATAAGGACAAAAGTGGCCTTTGATGGCCAGAAGTTCAGCCTTGGTGGCCCTGC
The DNA here is from genome assembly GCA_022664845.1 of Lepisma saccharinum. Classification (NCBI taxonomy): domain Eukaryota; kingdom Metazoa; phylum Arthropoda; class Insecta; order Zygentoma; family Lepismatidae; genus Lepisma; species Lepisma saccharinum. Next base: position 50,482 of record JAGDQP010007083.1, read on the forward strand.
GGGCCCTTGGCAAAGTTACGTTAGTCAGTTGCAATCGATCACATCAGTGCGAGGCACACCTACGGTGGGCGCTCGCGGTCCGATGGCATCGATTGGCAGCTGTGTGGCCCTCAAAACGCCCGTGATGTGATGACGCCAGCAGGAAGTTGTATTCACCAGCGAAGAATAGTCGTCTCCTGATACCAACAAGAAGACTGGAAGAAGCATCCATTTAATTATGGAAACCTGTCGAACGTGGTCAATGGTACACGCAGTAGCAACTGGCCGGGAAACCGGGCGACAGCGAAGCGAAGTACCTAGTACCACTAGTAAGCACGTTGGACCCAGAACCATTTAAATATGGTCGATAGGAAAGAAGCAGCCAGAAGCATGACGGTCATGAAAGAGCATGCCGAGGCATGACGAACTTCGTCAGCGGCAACCGCAGTAGCAGCTGTCCGGGAAACCGGGCGGCAGCGAGGCGAAGCACCCAGCACCATCTGTAGTCGTGGTATGGCAACAGTACCCCTTTTAAGAGCCACTTCAGTTAAGTTTCTTTGTGGTCAGGGGGAAGACAATACAGATAACTTGACTGCGCCAAACAATTGGGGACTGATCACCTGTGGACTCCTGCACTCCTGTGGACACCAGTTGGACACCGAGACGACGGAGAGGACAACCCACTTCGTGGATGCAGCACCTGGATGAAGAAGCCACTCACCTGAGATGCAGCAGCTGACCGGCGATTGCATGTTCAACACAGACACTTGCTTTTAGGATGCGATCATAGTAGAGTCAATACAGACATATTACCTGGGCTTTCCCACCCTTTGCAGCATGCGTGATTTACCAGGTAATCTATCATAGTTCGATACAGGGATTTTTTTCAGAATATACAGCAATGCATATTCTGGTTTTTGCCCTCTTCATACAAAATTCTTGTCGCGTTTCTCTATCTTCTGTTTTCACCTTCTTTCTTTCTACTTAATACTCCGATTCGCGGTAAATGTCTCTGAAAGACAGAAATCGTATGCATCCACATCCGTGACACCAGATTTTAGTTGCATGAAGCATGTGCATGATAGGAGATCACTGTAGAAGTTGGAGAGTAGTCACTCCTCACTGCGGGACTTTACGGCGGCAGTGTACAGACTCAGTGTATGTCTGATGAGAATCTTTGCTAGAAGATCGAAACGTTACGTGTAATTTATATTTTTTTACGAATAATATAGTCTTGTTCAGCAGTTCAGTGTTTCTGATCTTAATTGCAAGACGTTCAACTATGTTTTGTTATAAGGATAGAAAACATACGTGGTTTTTCTTTCAGTTCACTATGTTCGTGTTTGATCAGATTCCAGTTTCCTATGCTTAGGATTTAGAATTAGCAGCATTGTGCAACTGGCTCTTGTTGGAAGAAGTTGCTCCCAAGATGGATGTGTTAGTAGAGTGGGATACTGAAGGATTGAATGTTGTAGCAGATGAGGAATTGGTGTGTATTTCAGGAAAGGCAATTGCTGTTGGTTCCTGTGTACAAATGTATTGGTTACCGGACAGACAGTGGTATTGTGGAGTAGTGGGAGACATAGAATGTTCCGACGCTTCGGTGAAGAAAAGTGTAAGAAAAGCGAAAACAACTGGTGAAACTGAAAGTGAAGATTCTGAAGATGATGTTCCCATCACACAATAAACAAAACGAAAGAAAGGAAACGAAAATCTAAATTCCAATTACAGTGATATTATACATTGTGATGGAGACGATTCTGACGTTGATCCAACATATAAAGTACGAGTGTGAAGTACGAGGTTGTGAAAGAGTAGTATTCAGCGCACGCCCGACGTGCAATATCTTGTTGTACTGGAAACACTTCGATAAACCATTGAATCGTGAAAAGAGCCATGAACTGATTGAACCTTCGTGGAATGTGAAGAAACGAGTGAACGAGACATCCAGAAGTGATGTGAATATGGACCCACTGCCAGATAGCTACGAAATAGAAGGATCTCCTAGAGAAGAAGAGCATTTGTTGCTTGAAGAAAAAGACTGTCGGAAGAGAAAGAGAATTGTCGCTAAAGATTTAAAATCATATGTTAGTCCATACACGAAAAAGTTAGTTCTAGGAAAAAATATGAAAGTAAGATGTAATGGAAAATGTCAAAAGTTTGGTAAAGAATGTTTTAAAATCACAGATGCTGAAAGACGTTAAATTTTTAAGGACTTTTATGCAAGTGGCGATCTTCAGCTTCAGCGAGAATTCAACAGATATTTAAAGGTTTCTGACGTTCAACACAAAACTATGCAAAATGAATCTCGAAGATCAAAAACAAATCATTACTTTCTACCTAAGAAGGAAAGAGAAATAGTATCCGTGTGTAAAATCATGTTTTTAAACACACTTTCAGTATCAGAGAAAACAGTGCGAACTGCTCTAGCCTAACGAAGAGACTCAAGTGTCATTGAGAAAAAGAAGAGAGGAGGAAGACGTCAGAGCCAACTGGAAAGGAACAAAGTTATAGAGAAAATGATAATAGAACACATCAACAGATTCCCAAGAGTCGAATCTCACTATTGCAGGAAAGATACAAAAAGACAGTATTTGAATTCGAATCTCACGAAAAGCAAAATTTATAGAATGTTCATTCAGGATTATAAAGAGAAGATCAACCCTTTACCAACTTACCAGACATACAGAAAGATATTCAAAGGCATGGACCTTTCTTTTCATCGATCGAAAAAGGATACGTGTGGTCTGTGTAGCAACTTTCTGGATGGAGATGAGCAGAAGAAAAGAGAACTAGCTGATCAGTATCAAAAACATATCGCCGAGAAGAATGTTGGAAGAAAGAAGAAAATGGAAGCTAAAGATACACCGGACTTTCAATACAAAACTGTTGCTGCAGTGTTTGATTTGCAACAAGTCATTTATCTTCCCATTTCTAATGAAAACAAGTTATTTTATAAAAGACGACTATCAACATACAATTTGACAGTTTATGATCTGAAGACATGGGAACGTCATTGCTTTGTTTGGCACGAGGGAGTGAGCCACAGAGGTGCATGTGAAATCTCCACTTGTCTACACAATTTTCTTCACTAATTGGATGAAAAACAGGTTGAAGAAGTTTACTTGTTCGCTGATGGTTGTACAGGCCAAAATAAAAACTCAATAGTTGCAGCCATGATGCTCTACACTGTTACTATGGCTCAGCATATCAGAGTAATCACTATAAATGTATTTGGATCATACCACGGACAAAACGAAGGAGACTCTATCCACTCAACCATTTCGGCGGCACTAAAATCAGCTGGAAACGTATTCATTCCAGCTCAGCTACTATCCATTTTTAGACTTGCATGATCTGCTAAACCAGTGGTTTTCAACCGCCGGTCCACGAATCGGTGCCGATCCGTGGCGGAAACTTCGAAGATTTGAATCTTAGTACTCAGCTTTTTCGTAAATTTGCACTAGCAAAATTTCTATATATCTTTAATATCAAATGGAATATTATCTGAGCTTCACACCATTTCAAACTGTGAAACATATCCAGATTCTCATATTGTCTATAAGTACTGGACTGCTCGATGCTTTTAAAATGTAATGAGTGTATGAAATCAGGGAGAAGAGTGGTGAAATAATCTCGATCGTCCACTTCCAATCAAATCCAATAAGACAAATTTCATGTTTTGTTTCTTACGTTTGTTATCGCTGTGAGACGTTTTAATTTTTTTGTTTTATTTGCTTCAAATATGTGAAAAATGTGCAATTATATTGATTGGACAGCCCGGTATATGCATAACTCAAGAATTAAGATTTAAATTTAAAAAGAATGGACCACACACTGACAACAAACGTATAATTCTGAGCAAGAACTGAAAATTTGTCTATTTGGTATCAAACCGAAAATGAACGAAGGCATTAAATGTTTGCTCTGTCGCCTACCTTTGGGTACTAATAGAGCACTCCAATATCGCTACGTACAGCTCAGTGAAATTCACAGAAATTAAAGCAAGTTCAAAACCGCTTAACATAGCATGGTACAATCTCTCGGCGAAACTACCAACAAATGGAAAACCGTCCGCCATCTCTGTCATTTGTAAATAAGCGAAAAACGCAATTTTTTACCGCATGGAAAGAGAAAAAGAAAAAACGTCCAAAATCGGGAAATTTTGTTCAATCTATGGAACTATCTTATACTTCAAATATAGAAACTTTTTAAGTGAAGAAAAAATATTTTATTTGCTATTATGCTGTATTCTAAATACTCTTAAATTATCGTAGAATGTGCACACTCGTGTAGGAATGTTTATTCATATAGCGCTTTCTCACAGCTCTCTGACTCATTATAAATGAACACTCTTTTATTGTTGCGACAAGCTTGACGGATTAACTTCGGCGTGATCAGATACAAACCCTTCGTTGTTTCTTTCTTTCTATACTTATTGTTTCTGTATGTCTCAGCTAAAAGAAACGTTGTTAAACAATTTAAAAAGTAGATTTAAAAAAAGAAAGAAACTTAAAATAATATCCGTAAACTATGAAATTATTTCAATAAGGAACCCATGTCTACAATTGATTAATATCGTTATAACAAATAGCTTTTTTACCCATCAACAATACATCAAATGGTCTGAAAATACTGGTGAGTGCAAAATCGCACTAATAAAAATATACAAAGTTAGCAAGCCGTTATGAGAATGCGTACCAGTTATGTAGAAAGTAAATTCAGCACGCAGGAATTTATTTAAAAAAATCGGGAATTTTAAAACATTTTGAGGGATTAGTGACGAGAACCTGACAACATTGATCGTTAGTTGCTATCAAGTAAGTGAGAAGCGAATAAATAGAGTTCTCTGAAAGTGTTTCAATTAGTGAAGATTTGTGTTTATGCATAAGCCGATAGCAGAAAATGAATGGTAAGAGAGCTGAACAACGTACTATTGTGAGCTTTTTCTCAAGGGGAAACGTTGGAAAGGAGAAAACTGGTGATGGAAGTATATCTGCGTCGACTTCAAAAACTCACGAAAAGCGCCCATGTGAGGAAATAAAACCACACGAGAGTGAGAAGAGCAAGAAAATTAAAGGAAACTTCATTAGGCACTATGACAAGGATTATTTGAAGTTTGGGTTCATTATAGCCCCTGACAGTGAACAATTACCACGTCCATTATGTTTGTGTGTTCCGAGACACTTTCCAATGATGCTATAAAACCCTCAAAACTTGTTAGGCATTTTAATTCTAAGCATGGTCACCTCAAAAACAGACCATTAGACTTCTTTGAAAGATTACGTTCTGAAATGCTACATGAGAGAAGTTACATGAAGCAAGTTACAACAACAGAAAAATCTCTTCTGAAGTCATCCTATTATGTTGCCCTTCGAATAGCGAAAACGAAAAAGCCATTCACAGTTGGTGAGGAGTTGATAAAGCCTTGTATTGTAGATGTCGCGAGTGAAATCTTGGGACCTCAGGCTGCTGAGAAACTGAAGCAGATTCCTTTGTCGGACAACTCTATACAACGAAGAATTGTTGAAATGGATGCAGATTTTGAAGAACAGGTAATAGAACGCGTAAAAAAGTCACGATTTTTCGCTATTCAACTTGATGAATCTACTGACATCAGCAACCATGCTATTTTATTCTGCTTCGTAAGATATGAAGACGGTGAAGATTTAAGAGAAGAAATCTTGACTTGCCTGGCCGTACCACCAGTTCAGATATATTCAATGCTTTCAATAATCACGTAGAAACACATGGATTAGATTGGGTCAAATGTGTTGGTGTGTGTACGGATGGCGCAGCATGCATGACTGGGTACCGCTCAGGTGTAGTAGTGAAGATAAAAAGTGTTGCACATCCAGACATCTTATACACGCACTGCATGATTCACAGGGAACAGCTAGCAGCAAAAAAAAACTTTCAGCTGACTTGAACATAGTCCTGAACGACGCGATCAAGATCATAAATGAAATTCGTGATCGTGCCCTCAATTCCAGACTCTTCGAATCGCTTTGTCTCTCCACAGGCTCGCAATATCAGCATTTACTATTTCATGCTGAAGTGAGATGATTATCGAGGGGAAAAGTCCTGTCTCGCCTTTTCGAATTGCGAGAAGAGGTGAAGCAATTTCTTCGAGATCAAAAATCAATCTCGGCAGATCTCTTCCTTGATCAAGAATGGTTAGCTAAACTTGCGTACTTAGCTGACATTTTTTCTATTCTTAATGACCTAAATTTATCTCTTCAGGGAGCTATGACAAATGTATTTACTCTCTGGAATAAAATAGACGCATTTAAGAAGAAAGTAGCTCTTTGGAGACAACGTTTGCAAGAAAACAGCTTGGAGATGTTCCCTCTCCTTCAAGAATTCCTGACTGCCACTGACATAAATGAAGAAAGTATATTGACTGTTATACGCCAACATCTCAGCACGTTGATTGAAAGCTTCAATCACTACTATCCTAAGGGTCAGAAAGTCCTCGGCAAGGGAATATTTGGATAATTGATCCTTTTACGGAAGTTTTGGACTGCCAGAGGCTCACTCTTAAGGAGAAGGAAAGTTTAGCTAAACTATCTTCAGATGTAACTGTCAACTACAGATTCAAAAACAAATCACTGAATCAGTTTTGGTTATCTATGAGTGAAGAATATCCAGATCTCAGCAGAGAAGCTTTGAAATTATTAGTGACTTTCTCTACAACATATTTATGTGAATCAGCTTTCTCTGCTGTATGTGCAATTAAGACAAAGTATAGGAACCAAAATGACGTTGATGCCGCTCTACGTCTTGCATTATCTACATTGGACCCACGGATCGAAAAGATTTTGGCAAATAAACAGCAGCAAATGTCGCATTGAGTCCACAAGAATGGCATTTGAGAGAAAAGAGATTAAATTGATATGACTATAAAATGTCACATTTAACAGTATAAAATCAAATAGTACAATATAAAATCAAAATCATAATTTTAATAATAAATGATAAAAATAAAACCTAAGTTTAAAAGAAGTATAGTTTCCTACTTTGCCGGTCTGCCACAATTTTCCGTCTTCTACCGGTCCGCAAGTGTCAAAAGGTTGAAAACCACTGTGCTAAACCATGCACTGTGCATTCCCTTGGATACAAAATTTCTTAGATTTCCGAGATGTCGCATCAAATTTTAGGATCCTATCTGTACGGGATTATGATAATGGTGATAAAATTGACTGGACAGGCATACGAGAAAAGACACAGTGCTTGAATGACAATGCTAACAACTATTTTATTCGAAGTATTGGCCATCGCTAGCGATACATTTCTGCCATCGTTCCGGCAATGTGTAGATGCCAGACTAAAAAAACTGTGCCTCTTGTGCTGCAAACCAGTCATCAAGCCGTTTTCGTACATTTTCGTAAGATGTGAAGCGCTGGTCAGCAAGTGCATGTCTCATGGATGCCGTGTCCCGTGTATATTGTACACTCAGATCTGCATTTTACTGTTAAATGTGACATTTTGTAGTTATATCAATTTAATCTCTTTTCTCTCAAATGTCATACGTGAAAATAGGAAGGCGCCAAGTCTGATGAGTAAGCCGCATGCAGAAGGATTTCTGCTGTGTGGGAGGGTGCATTATCGTGAAGCACAATCACTTTATATTGTCTTTGGTCATATTCTGATCGTTTTTCAAACAAAGTTTGATGCAAATCGATCATTTGTTTTCGGTAACGTTGGGTATTAACGGTTTCGCCACGTTTCAGCAGTTCATAATAGATCATTCCCTTGTGATCCCACCAAACACAAAGCATTGTCTTCCGTCCATAGCGATTTGGTCTTGTAGTCGATGTCGCCGGTTCTCCTGGATTTACCCATGATCTTTTACGCTTAGGATTCTCAAAATAGATCCATTTTTCGTCACCAGTCACAATTTGATGGAGAAATGATTTCCTGTTGTACCTGGCGAGCAGAATTTCGCAAGTGGTATTTCGGTTTTCCTGCTGTCGTTCAGTCAATGCATGTGGGACCCATTTTCCCACCTTCTAAATCTTGCCCATGGCTTTTAAACGTATGGAAACTGCTTCTCGTGTCACATTTAATTGATCCGGGAGTTGTTGTTGCGTTTGAGCGTCATCCAACAAAGCTTGCAATTCACTGTCTGCAAACTTTCTCGGTGGTCTTCCACGTTCTTCATTTCTCACGTCAAAATCGCCACTTTCAAATTTTGTAAACCACTTATAGCACTGTGACTTACCAAGAGCATCATCACCGTAAGCTTCGACAAGCATGCGATGCGATTCTGCATCAGTTTTCTTCAAATGGTAACAAAAAATCAATGCTGTCCGCAAAATCGTAGTTTGTAGGTACAAATTGCGCCATGTTCAACGCTATTAAACACTACACTATGACATGAAACTTGTCTGGTTGTGAGTTGCAAATCGTTATCAGCAGTCAAAACAAGGAAGTGGCGCCAAGGACACGGTTTTACGGTAACCACAGTGACAGCTAACGCCGTCTATGCACAAATTCCGGTTTCATATTTACACACCTGGTACTAATAACTAAGAATAACTATGGGACTTGCACGATATAAAATGTTACTATATATTTAATTACACTATATCCATTATTAATTTCTGTATTTTATTCATTTATCTACTATTTTTAAAAGTAATGGATTTAATATATATGAATGTACGGATTAGTTACAAATAAAAGTATAAATGTAATATAAATATTATTAAATACTTTACAATGACGGGAAAATTAATAAAAGTATCTCTACACACCAGAAAAATATTATTTTCTCTATTTGTTAGGGGACGTAACTTTAATATTAATATTTAAAAAGAAAAGGCGAATGGGCGTAAGTGATTCCAGCGAATTCTAGCAATTTTTTCCAGCAGAAATGAAAACACGTTCAACATGTCATTTTTCCTCCCAGTTGTAACAACAATTATACACTTATTGTGCTAAATTTGAAATAGATACAATAAAAATCAAATGAACACGATGGTATTATGTTTAACACAAAACTTCAAATCACTCTCCTGAAAAATCGTAGAAATCAAGATACGCCACTTCGCCCCTTCCTTGACCGACGAAATTTGTTCTTGATCGTGTATATGTTGAAAGGGCGTCTTAATTCGTCAATGATTTATTCCTGTTAAATGTAAGCACAGCAACCGTATTTTCATCGAACAGCGGGAGTTAGGTTGGGAATTAACAGAACTAATGTGCTCTTAATCTAATTATCTTACCTCCCTTTTCCCAGTCTTGTGTGATCGGATAGTGAACTTCGTTTTTGCTTAGTGTTTGCTGTTTGATAGTTGCCATTATATATAATTTCGTCCGTATTCATTGTGCCGCTCCATTTAAATATTTGAGTATTTACTTCCATTAGAGAGGCCTGATGGGGTCATAATTTATTAGTTTATGCTACTATATCTTCTTATGTGAGATACCCTTATGAGGGAAATAATATGAAGTTCTCCTATCGTGATTTATCTAGGGCCTAATCTGGTCTATTTATTAATTATTCCCGCATCGATCTTCAGTACGTGAAACTTTGTCGTCACCCTAATAGAAATCATCGTTGCAAGTAATTAGAGCATTCTGAACAAGTTGAAACATTAATTGTAATCCTACGGGCCATATTACTAAACTGCGGCAGGTTCTTGTGAGAAAGTTCAGTTCTCTCCGTTGCGGTCCTCTCCCAAGTGATGACCCCCGCCCCCTTAGGCTGATTTCTTATGTGAAGTCAGTTTTTTTTGTCTTCATGCGAACGCCCGTTTGTGGGTTAATAGCAACTTAATTACGGTGTTGGTTATTGTACCTTGCCTGATTGTCAATTGTTAAATATAGGAATCCCCTAGTGTGGGTGATGGATTAATAGAACCTTGACCTGACCCAGTCTAGATATTGTTTTCAACCTAAGTGCTCAGCAACAATCAAGTAACTTATTAGAATCATCAACCTACAAAGCCAGATCAATAGTATTTTCTTTTTTTTTTACAACACTTTTTTTTAATCAATCCTTTAAGAATCTCTGTCTCTGACATTTTCAATCAAGTATAAGCTGGAACATTTTTTGTCATTTAATTGTACATTCGTATATTATTCATACCTAATATCTTATTGTAAATATTAAGAAGAGAAATAAAGCGTAGAGAGAAGCTTTAGTCATCGCATAGTATAAGGAAGCCGTAATCTTTCATTTTTGTTAAAATATAAGGTTACCTTGACTATTCCCTGATTATTTATTATAGTTATGAGCTATAATTGCGTATACTTTCTTGTGGTTCTTTTACAGGCATAAAATTCCTTCTGCGCATTATACCAGGAGGGTAAATAGTTATCGTCGTTTGCTGGAGACACGATCAAATATTTTGTTTCAGTATCGTAATTTATTAACTCCGCTCTTGACAAGTTTAATTAGATTTAATTACTTATTGATGGTGGAAGCAATCCAAGCGAGAATAAAAAGACCTCATACCCGTAGACAAAAAAGACGAAGCCACCAAATATATTTTGCGCAAGGGCGCCGATTCCGGGGGGGGGGGCTTTGGGGCCCTGGGCCCCCAAAGATAAAGTAAGCCCCCCTAATGGGGTAGGGGCAAATGATAAGGTGAAGTCGGTTCTCCTATTTCTACAGTACATGGTCATTCGTTTTCCCCCTTTTACTAAGCTTATCTCCCTTTGGAAAATCTATTTCATTGATAAATTCCTTCCTGAAACTTGTGTGCCACAGTACTTATATAAATTACGGTATATCACGTATAATCCCCTCGCCTGACTAAAGGAGTTAATTCGTGCATTACTTGTGTTGTTTCTGGAGTTTCGTGCATAACATCGATAAAAATCATTTAGTAAAAAAAAAGAAAATAAAAAATGAAAGAAAAAAATGAAAGCGTATTTTCTGTCGTTTATCCCTCGGAACGCCAAGATCGGGAAGATCGGGTCAAAAATGACCCATTCAGTAAAAATATTATTTTTTTCCATTAGTCATTAAATGGAAGAGTGAAATTTTGTGTACTCCGCATATTGTTAGTAATGTAATCGCTTCATTAGCAAGAATCAGAATACAACAGATACGGTGTGCTTTACATGTGAGAGTGAGAGAGTAAGGTAGTTTGATTATGGTAATTTTATATGTAGTACTTTATATGTGTAAATAAGTAAGAGACTCACGGTACCTTTATTTTTGTGTAACAATGAAAATGATTACAAAGTTAATATGATGCATTAGTTTTTTCTGTATGTTTCATTATCTTGTATTATCTACTTGAAAAAATAAAATATTGGGTCTGGGAAAAAGTTCATGGTGTTTGCCCGATAGATGGCGTCAATTGCAAATACCTCAGGAAACACAGATCGCAGCGCCTCGTGTAATAAGATCAACCATATTCCACAATATGCAAAATTTCATATATCCAACTTTTAACAGTTTCTGAAATATTGAACTCAAAAAATCGTTGATTTTGGCACTCAGTCACTCACTCACTCACTCACTGACAGATCATCAAAACTCACTCACTGACAGATCATCAGTGGCACTCAGCCACTTCCACTATACCTACAATCTTGAAATTTGGTATACAGTGAGTGTTTCGCGTGTAGGTAAAGGAAAACATCGAAAATCAATCAAATAGTGCCCCGTTGGTTCCCTGGGCCTTTTAATTTAACATGGGGCCGAATATAAAAATTGAGATAATTAAATCGTTCTTTCTGCAAACATGCTCTATGAATCAAGACGAGAAAAACGTTTATGGGAATGAAGTTCTCAGGGGCTTCCTTGACCATCTGTGCCTAATTTATTCTTTAAGATCGGGCCGAATAGAGAAAATGAGAACATTTGAACATTGAAAACCTATAGGCCAGTTCCGCTATATCTAGAAGCTTAAAATTTGGCATATAGTGAGGGCTTCGTATATAGATAAAGGTAAAAATATAAAATCAATCAAACAGGGCTCCGTGGGGTTCCTGAGTCACTTTAATCACTGATTAAGGGGTCAGATGTAAATACTGAGATAATATGAATCCTTCGCTCTGCAAACGTGTTCTATGCACTGAGACGAGAAAAACGTTTATGGAGACAAGTTCTCCGGGGCCTGCTTGATCCTCTGCCCCCCCCATTGTCCCTCTTAAAATCGGGCTGAATATATAATGTGATAGAATTTAGTAATCAAAACTTATGTTTTTTGCATCATTGTTTATAAAAATGTCCGCTACATTTCAGATGAGAAATATTTACGGGCAAAATATTCTCTGTGGCCTCCTTTGTGGACGAAGGTTTCAAGGTGTCTGAAGGAAACAGTTATGATTCTCTACTCTAAGAAAAAGTATTGAAATCCTACCGAAAACATTCGTGTGAAAAACGGGCCAATTTGTCTATGGACTAAAATTTCTTAACAAAAAAATATTTGAAATCTAAAATAATGCAAAGTTCCTTTCCTGTATTGAGCTCAGGCCCAGAACTTAATAATCATGTAATAACGTGTGTTTTAATTAACTACTTATGTTCGAACTTAGCAAGTTTTTCATTTATGAACTGAGACTAACAGTCATTTAAGGGGAATGTTTTTGGTGGGATATATATATATATATATATATATATATATATATATATATATATATTAACGACAATATGGATTATGGGACTGATCAGGATTGCAGTAATTTATTTATAATTGTAATCTTGTTATTGATAATTGTATATATTTTCCCCTTTTTCTATGAGTATAGATCTTAGACCTCTAACCCTCATTTAAATGTCCGACTTTATCTTGTAGATAAAGGCTTTGAAGAGGGGGTATAATGACAATACGGATTATGGGACTGAACAGGATTGCAGTAATTTATTTCGAATTAGCTCATTCACAGCCAAGTTGGTCGTTCGTGAAGTTATTTGCTTCTACTTTGTCTTCACCTCCTTACTTCGTCATTTAGAGCAAGGTTCGTAATATTCCAAATACTTGGGATTCCTTTCCTAGTCGGCTGTCTTGTCAATGTGTAGAAATGCTTACGTCTTCAAGTGAATGACTTTACGGGCAATTCAGCGACTTTTTGGTATTTATGGAAAGTGCGACTAGGAAGTGGTGACGTCGATGCGTGTCGAAGTAGGGAGGAGATAAACTGTTGGAAGGAACATTGTGTGTGGGGTTTCGTGACTACAAAGGTCTTGATACTTTACTTGGGATGTCTGAGCGATAGCTAGTCAAGGCTCAGACCTACTTCAAGAAATTGGGTTCGACCCTGGCGGCAGTATCTTCTAATTTTGGCATGGCTGTAGATGACTTCTGGTGGTAAGTGGAATGAGCATTTACTCATATTGTTGTTACACTTAAGGCCCATGATCCATTATCCTAAATTTAGGTTGTGTTTCCCCTTTGTTAATTCGTAAAGCTCTATTTTTCTAATCAGCGAGTATTCTTCCTCTTTGCAACAATTCCCTAAACTTTATGTCTCTCTCAAAGAGGACCTAATGTCAAGATGGTGGAGATGTATTCCTAAAGGTCTACTTACTCTTTGTTTAATTTTGACTTAAGTCAAAATAGTGGAGATGGAATTTGAAACCTCCTCTCTATTCGCTGGTCTTTAGTATGTTCTGTTAGTTGCTTGAGAAATTTCTTGTTTTCTCTCTTTCCTGCCCACCTTCTATATTTCCTTTTTTCTCTCTGAAGATGTATTGTGTGTTGTTATAGCTTGTTATATACTAATGAATAATAGCTTAGTTGTAATAACTTAAATCATAAGTTATTGCATCTTAGGAAATATCATAGCAAGTAAATTATAACAGCTCAGCACTCGGAAATGAAACAAAAATTGGTACTACTTTTTAATTTTCAAAGAGGAAGTATTTTTTCAATATAATGCAACTTTTAAGATAAATTTATGCCTGAATATTTATTTTCTACGGTTGACACACAAACCATCCGCAACTAAAGAATTGGGCTCTAGATCTCCTTAAGACCTGTCCCGAATTTCGACTAAGAAAAGATGATCAGCATACCTATAATAGACTCCATGTCTACTCCCGTCTCATCTGCTATTTTAATCTGAATTTGTGTTCGCCGATGTATTGTATAGGTCAGACTTGTGATGGCCGTTGACCGCAGATACCAGAACACTTACTCTTCAATAGACTGTCCACTTTTAGAGCGAAGTATTGGCTCTGGAAATAACTGAAAGTATGATTCAGCATTCGACTAGCGAAACTGAGAATTTGGTGTTATTTATAGCCTTTCTGCAAGTTTGGTTCAGGAGATAATAGAGAAGAAAATTCCGGAGATAAAATAGCACTACAACAAAACGAAGGGTGGAGTAGATACTATTGACCAGATGATACGTGAATATACATGCTGCAGAACAAGAAGACAACCCTTCTGCCTCTTTATGAATTTTTTGGATACGGCAGTTCTGAACTTATGTTACTTTTACCTGTACTAAAACTGATTGAATGAGAGGAGACAGTAATAAAAGAAGGCAATTCTTAGTTCAACTTTCCAAAGACCTAGTAAGGCCACTTATAGAGCAACACATTAGTGAATCTCACAATCTCCACGCTCATATTCTTTAATCTCCAGAATTATTTGGAGTAAAGCGACAAAAAGTGGAAACAAGACATCAGGCATCCGGAAGAAAGCGCGGAAGATGCATCTATTGTTTCAGAAAACAAGACATGAAGACTAACTCCAGTGTCCAGTACCCCTACAATGGGTTTGCAAATAACATGCGAAGAAGTTAGTTGTTTTCAAATTTGAGAAATGTACCAACGTGAAAATGGAATGAGAACTTGAGAAGAAAGAATCTCGAGTGGTGAAAATGTTATGACAATATAATGTAACCTTTTGTGCACAGATTTGTTTGTTTTTAACTTGAAGATATTTTTGTAAGCTTTTCAGACTTGAAGTTTACTAAAAGTCTTAAATACATTTTAAAATATTCTCGTGCTCAAATACGTACCACAACAAAAATACTGCTTTGCAATCCTCATGTTTTAAACAGCGTGGCTCTCCAATGATTAATTGCGTTAGTTAACTGCCTTAAATAATTCCATGTAGGTAACAAGATTGACTCATGCCATATTTAAACATAAATAATCGAATCTACATCACAGTTAATGACTGTTTCAATTCAAACCATATCTAACATTTCAAACGATCTGATTCTCGACCATGAAGAAACGAATGATGCTACAAACAAGTTTGTAAATGCATGTCGCGAGTTTCGATTTTGCAAATCTATGAATGTTATTAATGGTGTAAAAACAACGTTTTGTATTTCAAAGTGAGGTGCCCTTAAACGTTCAAGGAATGGTTGGGCATCAGTCATACCCTTGTCTGGGGAGATTGAGTTCGCTGACCCCATTTTCCAAAGAGTCAGTTTAAGAAAATTTTCGAAATATACATCAAACTTTCATTAGATTGAATTTTTAAAAAATCAAGTTATTCCCTCATGACGAGCATAATAAGTAATATATGCCTATTTTTGTTCTTCTGTAGTACAATCTGAAGGAAATCCCTTTGTTTCCAACTTCGTTTTCAAGAAGCGTTCAATGCCGGGTTTATATAGTCCCTCCGTCATTTAAATTTCCCAAATCTCATATGTATTACATACTCTTGCTTTAACGTGACGTCAAGTTCAGTACTAGAATATGTATTCTTGAAGTCACGTTTCTCTTCTATTGCAACATTTGTCAGTATTCATTTCATTAATATGACTGCAGCACAGAACATAAACAAGTCTGTTTTTTGATTTAAAGGGAAATAGCAAGATCAGTAGGAAGGAGAAGTTTAGATAATTCGAATTCATTCACTTTAACAGGATCAGAGATGTCAATGAATTTTCACTTGACCCGTACGGAGAGGTTTCTTAGACATTACCCACAGGTAAAAAAAGTGACGTCCAGATATTGTAGATATTTATTCTCATCGCAGTTATAGAAAGCACGAAAAGATTCAGTACGTCCCTCTTTGAATGAATCTTTCGGACGTAACGGTCCTAAAAATTACAACTTTGTTCTCGAATAAATGATTGTATGAGATTTTGAAAAAAACTTGTTCCATTCACATTCCCACTGTTGCACAAACCATACCACAATTATTTTCAAGAGTTGGTTTAAGCTAAAGTTGGATCGAATCAATCCTGTAAGTGTACATCCTATATCATCAATAAGATGGATTCGAAATTTCGTTCTACAAGTACTCGTGTCAATAATACCGACAGAATATTAACACCAAAAAGAGTAATTTTATCATACCCATCCCATTCAAAATATCTGAATTGTTCTCGCTGCATATTTCAGCTATCCTGAGCGTAATGTTATATTTATACTCCATATACATAAGCAATAGGCATGCTTTCTTATTTTGCGGATAAAAGTGATGGAACCCAACGGTCGAATACTTGGAATAAATTTTGAAGTGTAAAGCATGAGATAAGCTTCCGGCTAGCTACGTCGATCACTTCATTATCTACAAATATATGTTGCTGCACCGCGACGATTTTTCTTATGCTGAAAAGAAATTATTTTGAGTTTCAGATACAGCTGGAGTTGCCATTTTACACATAAACTAAATAACATTACAACAAACTAAATAACATGAAATTAAATTTTGAACAACACAACACAGCAACAATAACATGACTATTATAATACACAAGAGGAATAAATCAGATATTTGTATTTAGCGTTCTATGGAAAGTGTTTTTAGATCCGAAAATATCGACACTTGAATCGAAATGTATTCATATTCATATTCATACATTTTCCATCGTTTCACATCTTAGATGTTTTGATTTCGTCAAACTTCTAAAATAATATAATATACAGTTAAAATTAGATTACAACTGGAAATTTGATGTGCATAAAAATACAGACACACCGTCATTTAGAATATTGATTAAAAAGTAGTTTACACAAAAATTATATGTTAACCAGTGTAGAATAATTTATACATAAATATAAAAAATTAAAACCTTAAAATTTATCCTCTTTCGATAAAAGCGTTTCGATTTCTTTAAGATTGTAAGCGCTATTTTCCTTCAAGAATGTCTTTAACTTCAAGTTGAAAATTTGTTTTTCCAGAATTTTTATATTTTCTGGTAATCTATTATATAGCCTCATTCCCACTTGCTCATAACTTTTTTGTGTTACATTTAGTCTACACTTTGGAATATTGAGTTTTTGACATTGTCTAGTATAATGTGAGTGCACTTCGATTCCCGCTACATAACTATTAATATTTTATTTTATAAATTTCATGCATTGATATACATACATGTTTGTTAGAGTCATTATTCTGAGGTTTGGAAATGCATCTCTGCAACTATCTGTAGGCTGTAAGTCGGCTAATTCTCTTATTGCCGCTTTTTGTATAATAAATACACGCTTCGCACCATTTGAATTACCCCATAATATCAGTCCATATGAGACTATAGAATGAAAGAAAGCATAATAAGCCTGTAACAACCAATCTTTTGGAATCATAAACTTAAGCCTACGTATTAAATATATGATCTTATTCAATTTCTTACAGAGATTGTCTGTGTGCGTTGACCAGTTAAGTTTTGCATCCAATGTTATACCCAACAATTTAACTGCATCTCTTCCATTCTTGGTTTTCATACCATTTAGTAGGGAAAAATACTTTCTCAGTTTTGTTTTCATTTAATGAAAGAAAATTTCTATCGAACCAATCTTTAGCTATCTTTAAGTTAGCCTCACTCACTGTTTCAAGATCATTAATATTATCCCCTTTTTCAATAAATGTTGTATCATCAGCATACATAACAACCTTTGGGACAACTTCTGTTGGCAGATCATTCACATCAATCACAAACAGCAGAGGCTCCAACACTGATCCCTGGGGTACCCCTTGATAGATCCTGCGTCTACTAGATAGATGATTACCCATTTTAACATATTGTAACCGATTGACCAAATATGATTCCAAAAGATTTAGCCCGTTATTAGTAATACCATTTGCTTTCATCTTTTCGATTAATATCTCATGAGGTACTGAGTCGAACGCCTTACTTAAATCTACCAAGCATGTAATTTTCTTACTTTCATACTCATTGATTATCTCAGAAGTAATGCTTTCTAAGGCAGACATGGTGGAGAAACCACTTCTAAAACCAAACTGGTTATTACAAAGTAATTTATTATCCACAAAAAAAGATGTCAACTGTTCCCTAATAAAATATTCAAATATTTTAGAAAAAACTGACACAAGAGATATAGGTCTGTAATTAACAGGGTCATCAATTCCCCCCTTCTTCTTATATATAGGGACAACCACAGCACATTTTAGACAGTCGGGGAAACGACCCTCACTTAATGACCAATTTATGAGATACAACAAAGGTTCTATTATTAGATCTATAATAATATTAATCACAAAATTGGATATACCAAAATTATCCTCGCTTTTTGAGTTACTCAGAGATCTAATTACTTTGATGATTCCAATACTTGTTACACCACTCCACTGCGTTAACAGTTTCTTGGTGCCACTTGGATGATATACCATTTTGTGCTCATTTAACAGGTTATTATCTGGTGAACACCTTTTTTTAATTTTCCTAA